>JBBPBS010000207.1:125640-144348 GCA_037974835.1 Cicer judaicum
GATAGATTGAAGAAAAAACCTGTCGCGTGGACTGAAGAACACACAAAGATAGTTCAAATTATCAAAAAGCAAGTCAAGGAATTACCTTGCCTACATCTAGCTGACCCATCAACCCAAAAAATTGTTGAAACAGATGCTTCTAACATAGGATATGGGGGTATCCTTAAGCAAAAAACTGATAACAAAGAATGCATTGTACAATTTACTTCTGCACATTGGAATGATTGCCAAAAGAATTACTCTACTATTAAAAAAGAAATTCTTTCAATTGTCATGTGTATTACAAAATTTCAAAGTGATTTACTCAACCAGAAATTTTTACTCCGAATTGATTGCAAATCTGCAAAAGAAGTTTTACAAAAAGATGTTCAAAACATTGCATCAAAACAAATTTTTGCCAGATGGGAAGCAATTCTTAGCATTTTTTATTTTGAAATTGAATTTATAAAAGGAGACCAAAACTCAATTCCAGATTTTCTAACTATAGAATTTCTCCAAAACAGGACTTGAGTGATGCCGAGAAAATCCAAAAGAATCGAGGTCCAACAGGACAAACCTCAAGAAACTCAAAAACCAATCTCTTCTGCCAAACCAATACGGTCTTGGAAAGAAGCTGTTGAAGAAAATGATGGTCAAAACCAATTACAAAAAAGGCTTGCCAGCCAAGCAACAATTGGTCCTGACAATTTCCAAGAAATCAAAGACTCACTTGAAGAAAATCTGCAGCTACAAAAAATTGCAAAACTCCACAAACTGCAACAAGAAATTGAATCCCTCCAGATTCAACTACCTTTGTTTGCGGGACAGGAGAAGGGAGAATCTTCAAAAACCCCTTCTCAGAAAATTATTTCAAAAACCTTACAGGAGGAACCATCCTGTAAAATAATTTCAAAACTCTCTCAAGGAGAAACCTCAAAAATTATTTTAAATGATTCTGAAAATACTTTGTTCAAACAAAAATCTGAATATTTTGTCAAAACTGATTACCAAAACATTTGGACAATTGAGGATCATTTCTATAATAGAAATCCTCAATCCGTCATCTCAAAGATTTTCCCAAAAGGCTGGTTTTTTAAACCATATGATTTATCAAAATCCCAGCCTTATTATAAATCTATTCTTGAATGTACAGGTTCTGTAACCATTCAAGACAACCCAAAAGAAGGTCCAGTTGCTTATTCAACTGCAAAAATCCACAAAATCATCCCACCATCAGAATGGGGACCAAACTTACACACACTAAAACAATTCCCACTTGATTTCAAAAATTCAATAAACCATTGTAGAACCTTTAATTACTGGGATTATCAACAAGTCTGGTATAACACCTTTCTCATCCAAAACCAAAAATTTAGCCACACTTGGCTATTCTTCTTTAACCTTACTATGGAACCTTTTAAACTTCCTCAATGGTTTGCCCATTGGTGGAAGTTCTTTGGTTCTATTCCAGACATCTTAAAACCGGAAGTCCAAGAAAGCTTCCAATTGTACAAAACAAATTACAAACCAACAGACAGAGAACGCATTTTTCATCCCCTAATGCTATTCTCTACAAAATTCTTTCTACCATGGGTTTTAGCATGGTATTTTGACATCAACCTAAAAGAGACCCAAACCATCCTTGTTAGAAAATTCAAAGTCAGATGGTGGACAAAATTCTCTATTCCTCAAAGTCTCAAGAAGCAAGCAGTATCAACATGGCTCCAAAAACAAGGAATGAAGAAACCAGACAAAATGGTAACTACATTCTTGGCCCAAAAGTCATTTTCCCAAACTCAACTAGCAGCGGCAAAATCCGAAGAAGAATATTTTGAAATCATGGCCCAACTCCTCAAAAGTAAGGCCTAATCATCAAAACATTCCTCAAACAGCATTTCAGAAGACACCATTAATATGGATTATGAAAATGAAGACAACTGTTTCAGAATTGTACCCATAACATAAATGGCCCAATACTATTGGCCCATATTCAAAAAAAAAAAAAAAAACGAGTTATAATTTGTTTTTTTTGCTGTTTGACATGAACTTTTTCTTTTTCTTTGCTATTTTATAATTTGTTTTCCTAAAAGCAACCGATTTGGATTTACCTTGTTTTTCTTTCTATGGTTTGGCGATTTGGTTTCTTTTCATTGAGTTAAAAAACTTTCTAGATCATATGCAAAATTATGAACACCAGTTGATAAAAGAATTTCTCTCCTATTATTAAAGCGTCGAAATAAGGTAAGGGATGAGAGATCGTTTGAATTCATGAGTATAATATAATTTGAGATGAACAAGAATACCGAATTTCACAACGTTTCATTTGGGGCTCTCTACGTACGGCAATAGTCCTTTCAGTGATAAATTAATTAATGTTAAAATAAGGAGCTTGTGAGATTAAAATATGGAATATAAATATTTATAAGATGTTGATTGATTTAACTTCGTTAAATGTGTGGTATTGGATATTATTGTTGTTGGATATTTGCCTATTTTTGATATTATTGACAAACATACATCATTAAATAAATCTAACATTTGTAAACTGAGAAAAATTTCAGGATCAACAACTCAACCCTACAAACTTGAGAGAATTGCTTGGAACTTAAGAAATCAACAAAAGCTTGAAGATTCACAGGCAAATCGATTTGTCAAATCGATTCTGTAACAGGGTTGAATGAAATTATGCAGTCTGGAAGTAAGCAATCGATTGGCACAATAAAGCCTGATATCAATCGATTAGGCAAATCGATTGGTACATCTATCAGAAAATAAATTGTGCAAGTCAGAGAGCTAGTTAGCCTCAAATCGATTGGTTAATTTTCCAAGACTGAACTGATTGCTCACATCGATTAGACAAATCGATTGGTATATTTACTGAAATTAAAATGTGCAAGTCAATAGCCTGTCTTGTATTCAAATCGATTTGGTAAATCAATTGAGCCAATCATATCAGTGTTGATATTTGTCTATATCGATTGGGATAATAGATTTCGAAGGTCACAGAGCCAAACCAACAGTGAGCAAATCGATTAACCCAAATTTACTTAAAAATAGAGTTGGTGTGGGACATACGCAATCGATTATCACAATCCACTAAATCATTTATGTTGAAATAAGTTTGGCATCAATCGACTTGGTAAATCGATTGAATGAACCAAACAATAAAATGAGCTTTAGACTTAAATCCACAATTGATTAGACACATCGATTATGTTGTTTTAAATCAATTATGTATCTTATCAAATCAATTGGGCAAATCGATTTATGTAAGCCACTGTGTCTCTGGAACCAGTGAAATTGATTGACCAATTCGATTGGTACAAAAGTTTTTAGAAACAGTGATGGATTAAGGATTATGTATATAGTTGCATCGATTGGACACATCGATTGTTTTGATCTCGTTGTTGGAACAAAACAATACAAATCGATTGTGCACATCGATTCATATATAAACATTCATCCAACTCTGAAGAACTCAGGTAAACTAATCGATTGGGTAAATCGATTAGTATGAGCATTTTCAAGATTCAAGAAAAACAAGATTCGCGAAATCGATTGGACAAATCGATTAGCCTGCTTTACAACTTTAAGAAATCGATTGGCCTAATCGATTGACACGTTGTTTTTCTTGAAACTATATAAACTGCATTTACTCATTTCTTCTCATAAGAATAATAACAACCATACACATACAACACAGATAACAACTGAAAATATTACAATCCTTTCTCAACTGATATTACTTTGAATATCTTTTTCAGTCTTAAACAAATTTACATTGGTGATCAACAAGGATTGAAAAAGACAACAATTGAGAAAGATAGCTTTGAGAAGAATGAAGATCAAGAACGTTGTATATTTGATCATTTGCAATTTCTGTAATTCAAATTCTATAACCAAATTACTTTGAGAAAATCCAGTTACAACTGGTAGTGATCTTTTGTGATTGAGGGACCTCATCAAAAGGACACTTGACTGAAATCTTGGAAGAGTTTGTGGGAGATAAAATCTGGGATTCAGGGAGAGAAGACTAGAATATAAAAGAATAGTTTAAGATTGATAGGCGAGGAGCTGGAACATCTGTAAACTGATTCTAAGACATTCTAGTGAAAAGGCTAAGATCGGGTTTGATCTTAGGACTGGATGTAGGCCGTCACGAAGCGGCTGAACCAGTATAAATATCTGCGTACACTTTTCTTTCCCTTATCTCTTTTAGATTTCTGCAATTATTGTGTTCTTGATATTGATTGAATGCATAATAAAGATTTTGTGTTAGATAGCTTTGCATGACAAATTGTTTTGACATGGCTGCATGAAAATCAATATCCTGAATTCAAACTGTTTTGATGCACTTCTCCATATAATCAATAGATATAATTCTTATGTTTTGTAAATTTACAATTTATAAAACTCCTGCGCATTTTGTTAGAATAGATATAATTCTTGCATATATTTCCATAAAACTGTGGCCTGATTACCATCAATTGGTATCAGAGCCAGCTTTTGTAAGAGTAACTCTCATCAAAAAAACATGGCCTCTAATTTCCTCGGAGAGGGTGCGTCGTTAGCAAGGTCTCCTGCCTTTAACGGTGCAGTATACATGTATTGGAAACAACGCATATTTGTTTTTCTTGAAGCTAGTGGTATTGACATTCTTGATGCTGTAGAGAATGGACCTTTTGTGCCAACCATAGCAGGTACTGGTGATTCAGCAATCTTAAAGCCTAAAAGCGACTGGTCTGAAGATGATAAAAAGAAAGTTGGGTACAACGCCAAAGCCAAGAACGTTATAACTGCAGCCTTGAGTCATGATGAATTCTTCAGAGTCTCAAATTGCAAGACAGCAAAACAGATGTGGGATACACTTCAGCAGACACATGAAGGAACCACAAACGTAAAGAGAGCTCGGATAAACACTCTCATGCACGAGTATGAGTTGTTTAGCATGAAGAAAGAAGAAGCAGTCAACGACATGCAGACTCGGTTTACACACATAATCAACAACCCTAATGCATTAGGAAAAGAAATAGATAACGAACAGCAAGTGAGCAAAGTCATGCGATGTCTAACTCGGGAATGGCAATCAAAGGTTACAGCCATTGCAGAATCAAAGGATACCGGGAGCATGGCTATAGCTACATTGTTTGGTAAAATGAGAGAACACGAAATGGAACTACATAGACTCAATGAAGCTGAACTAGTTGACAGAAAACGAAAAGGATTGTCGTTGAAAGCCCAAACACATCAGTCTAAATCTGAACATGGAAGTAGCTCAGATGAATCCAGCAGTGAGGATAATGAAGAACCTGAACCGGGGTTACTTGTCAAGAAGTTTAAAAAATTTCTGAAAAATAAAGACAGCAAATTCAGAAAACAATCAAGCTCAAAGAACAATGACAGTAAGACAATCACATGCTATGAATGTGGAAAAACTGGTCATATAAAGGCTGATTGTTACAAGCTGCAGAACAAACACAGAAATTCCAAAACTAAAGGCAAGGAACCAGCTCAGAAAAACAGAAAAGCCTACATGGCATGGAATGACAATGAAGAATCCTCCACATCTTCAGAAACTGAAGAAGCAAATCTGTGTCTCATGGCTAACACTGATTCTGAATCAGAAAGTGAGGTAAGTTCACAATATAATCCTTCCTTTGATGAACTGCAAGATGCGTTTAATGAACTGCATGCTGAGTATGTTAAATCTATTAAGTAGTTAGTAAGCACAAAGAAAATGCTTGAACAACAGTGCATATTGCATGATCAAATGAAAACTGATTATAGAAAAATTGAAGACTTATGTGAACAATTAAAAATAGACTCACATGAAAAATCTGCCAAATGCAATTATCTTGAAAATTTTATTGCTTTATTGAAGTCTGATTTATTGAAATTCTCTAGTAGCAAGGATAAACTGAATGAAATCCTTAGCAACCAGAGAAACGTCAATATAAAATCTGGACTTGGCTTTAACAAAAATATGCATGTTAATAAGAACAGAACTAAGCATGGAATAGGATATAGTAATGTGAATCAGCACCAAAAATTTGTTAAGTCTAGTCACATGCAAAATATCTTTGTCAAACCAAAACAGTATGTATCCTCTACGATTACTTGTCATTTTTGTTGTAGAAAAGGACACTATGTTTACAATTGCAAATACAAAAGACTTGCTAACAGAGAATATAAACAGATTTGGAAGATTAAGACACAAGATGTTGAAACTCACCCCCCAGGACCCAATTTAAGTTGGGGACCTAAATTGAAATTCTAAATTTATTGCAGGTATGCTTGAGATCCACGAAACATCAATGGTATCTTGACAGTGGATGCTCAAAGCATATGACAGGGGAAAAGTCAATGTTTATGTCCCTAAATCTGAAAGACGGTGGATTTGTAAAGTATGGCGATAATAACAAGGGCAAGATCTGCAGTGAAGGTAACATTGGCAGCGAATCGACTGCTATAATTAAAAACGTCTTATACGTAGAAGGGCTGAAACACAACCTTCTAAGTATCAGTCAGCTGTGTGACAACGGTTTTCAAGTAAGCTTTTCACCACTCTCTTGCACAATTGAAAACAAAAATGATAAAAGCATGAAATTGGTAGGTGATAGAGTTAACAATATCTATATGCTGGATTTAACTGCTGTACCTACTGATTCTGTTTGTTGCTTATTATCAAATGCTGATGAAACATGGTTATGGCATAAACATATTGCACACATTCATATTGGTCATTTGAATAGACTTGTTAGCAAACAACTAGTCATAGGACTCCCTGACAAGAAGTTTACTAAGGATAGGTTATGTGATGCTTGTGAACAAAGTAAACTTGTCAAAACCTCTTTTCCCCCCAGTAGACTTAGTCAAAACCGATAGGGTTTTGCAGCTGCTTCATATGGATCTCTTTGGTCCTTCTCAGGTGAGAAGTTTCGGTGGCAATTTGTATGGTTTTCTACTAATCGATGATTATTCTAGATTCACATGGACATTCTTTCTGACTCATAAAAGTGAAGCTTTTTCTGTTTTTAAAAAGTTTGCAAATTTGGTACAAAATGAAACAAGTCAGAAAATTATGTCTATCAAAAGCGATCATGGAGGCGAATTCCAAAATGATGCTTTTGATACATATTGTGAACAGAATGGTATTCATCACATGTACTCAGCCCCTAGGACACCACAGCAAAATGGTGTAGTTGAAAGGAAAAATAGGTCTTTTGAGGAATTAGCCAGGACCATGCTTAAGGACTCCAAGGTACCTAAATTTTTCTGGGCTGATGCAGTTAGTACTGCCACACATGTTGTCAACAGGGTCTTGATTAGACCAATCCTTAGGAAAACTCCATACGAGTTATATAAGGGTAGAAAGCCAAATATTTCTTACTTTAGAGTTTTTGGGTGTAAGTGCTTTGTTTTGAAAAATGGTAAGGAACACCTGGGTAAGTTTGATCCTAAGGCAGATGAGGGTATCTTTCTAGGTTATTCCCAAACTAGCAAAACCTACAGAATCTACAATAAAAGAACAAAAACTATAGAAGAGTCAGTTCATGTAAAGTTTGATGAATTTTTTAAAGAAAACATGAACAAAACTCCTTCTATAGTTGATGCATCTTTGGATGATAATGTAGAATCTGAACCATTAGAACCAGAGGTAGTTGCAACCCAATCCAATAGTGACTGTGTTGAACCTGTTGCAGTAGATGAGTTACCTAAGGAGTGGAAGTTCAATAGAAACCATCCCATAGATAACATCATAGGGGACATCTCTAGAGGAGTGGCAACCAGGAGAAACCTTAGTCATTTTTGTAACCTTACAGCCTTTGTATCTCAGATTGAACCTAAGAACATTAAGGAAGCCTTACTAGATAGTGAGTGGATACTTGCTATGCAAGAGGAGTTGAACCAATTTGAGAGAAACCAAGTTTGGATTCTAGTACCTAAACCAGCAGATAAACACATCATAGGAACAAGATGGGTGTTTAGAAATAAACTGGATGAGAATGGTGTGATCACTAGAAACAAAGCTAGGTTAGTGGCCAAGGGTTACAATCAGGAAGAAGGGATAAATTTTGATGAAACCTATGCCCCTGTAGCTAGGTTAGAAGCCATTAGAATCCTGATGGCTTTTGCGTGTATCATGGACTTCAAACTTTATCAAATGGATGTGAAAAGCGCATTTCTCAATGGTGACATCCAAGAAGAAGTGTTTGTTAGCCAAACCCCTGGTTTTGAAAATCCTGATTTTCCTAATCATGTGTACAAGCTAACAAAGGCTCTCTATGGATTGAAACAAGCTCCTAGAGCTTGGTATGAGAAACTTAACACTTTCCTCATTCAACAAAACTTTGTAAGAGGCAATGTTGATAAAACTCTTTTTATAAAAACAAATGAAAATGATATATTGCTGGTCCAAATTTATGTTGATGACATAATATTTGGATCAACCAACAACAAGCTTTGCAAAGACTTTGAAAATTTAATGAAAGGTATATTTGAAATGTCTATGATGGGAGAACTCTCCTATTTTCTGGGATTTCAAATTAATCAAAGCAAGCTTGGAATCTTTATTAGCCAAAAAAAATATTGCAATGATTTAATAAATAAGTTTTGTTTTGATAAATACAAATCCATTGATACACCTATGAGTTCAGCTAGCAACCTAGATAGGGATGAGACGGGAAAACCAGTAGATATTTCCAAGTATAGGAGCATGATAGGATCTTTACTGTACCTTACTGCAAGCAGGCCTGACATTATGTTCAGTGTTTGTTTGTGTGCCAGGTTTCAGTCAAATCCTAAGGAATCTCATCTTAGCGCAGTTAAGAGGATTTTCCGGTATCTTATAGGAACTAGGAATCTCGGCTTATGGTACCCCAGAGGATCTACATGTTCATTGGTTGGTTTTTCAAACTCAGATTTTGCTGGATGTAAGTTGGATAGGAAGAGTACTTCAGGCACTAGTCACCTACTTGGAAACTCTCTTGTATCATGGTTTAGCAAGAAGCAAACAAGTATTGCACTTTCTACTGCCGAAGCGGAATACATAGCAGCCGGGAGCTGTTGTGCTCATATTCTGTGGATGAAACAACACTTATTGGACTTTGGTGTGGACTTAGGAACCGTGCCTATCATGTGTGATAACACAAGTGCAATTTGTATCACTAAGAATCCAGTAATGCACTCCAGAACCAAGCACATTGAAATTTGGCATCACTTTATTCGAGATCAGTTTCAAAGTGGGAATATTAAGCTGGAATATGTCAACACAACTGAGCAGTTAGCAGACATATTCACCAAAGCCTTGCCAAAGGAGAGCTTCCATTACATCAGGATGAAACTGGGCATAATAGATCCAAGTGAGATCTGAATTATGTGCCACATCGATTTGGCAAATCGATTTGACCCATAATATATCTATTTGTCTCAGTTTGAACACTCGAAATCGATTTGGGTAATCGATTTAGCCTATTATGTATGAGAATTCAAGTGAAAGGAATCGATTTGTATAATCGATGCTGATACAAGTTACATTCTGGACTGATATGACAGAGAAATGAATCACCTCGAAATCGATTTGGGAAATCGATTTACAATGTCTCAATCGATTTGGGAAATCGATGCTGATATGGATTGTCTTTCTGAACTGTTACTTGGTGTTACTGGACTGGCGCGAAATCGATTTGGGAAATCGATTAGGGCAATCGATTAGCAATATTACCATTGGATTTTTACTAGCCGTTACCGTACTTATTACCTTTCACCTCTTTCACTTCCCCAGCAACGGTACGATAAATCGATTGACCCAATCGATTGGCACTTCAGAAAGTATATAAACAACAGTGTTCAATCGATTTCAATCACAGTTAACCCACTCTCAATCGATTTTGCCTCAGAAATTCAACCTTCTCTTTATGTTTCAATCTCTGTTCATCACCTCCCTCAATCCTAATCCCTACCATCTCACATACACTAAAATGGCAAGAGTGAAGCAAACTCAACCAAGAACTCCATCTCCATCATCATCATCATCAAGTGGTAGAACTCCATCACCTCCTCCAACCTTGACAAAAAGAGTACCAATTCCTACTCATAAGATTCTAGCCAAAGATAAAGGAAAGGGTATTGCTACTGATCAAGGAAAGAACAACAAGAGAAAAGAGCCACCTACGGAAAAGCTTCTTGCTGATGCAATGAAGGAGATTGCCAATAAGAAGAAGAAGAAGAAAAACAACACTTCTTCTCCTCCTCCCAAGAAGGCTCCTGCAAAAACTAAGCCTGCAGAAGTGTCTGATTTGCCTCCTGCTTTTCTCAAACGGAAGATACACGAAGCACGCTACATGGACTTCGCCTATTTCGACGAAGACGGATTCACCTTCCAAGATCATCTACGGTTTCACGGTTTAGAAGCCTTCCTCTCATGCTCACTGGATTCATATCCTAACTTGGTTAGGGCCTTCTACTCATACTTCAAAATGAGTGAAGTGGGATTCAAAGCTACAGTCAAAGGAAAGAAGATTTCCATGACCTTTGACGAGTTCACGAGCCTCTCGGGACTGCCTTATCATGGAAACCCTGTGGATGGATGCTCCGAAGTCGACGCTGCTGATGAAGGCTGGGAAGCATCTCTGGATCGTCATACAACTGTGCAGGACCTGATGGTTGAGGGTTTTGCCGAGTCAGTGGCACTTCCTATTGGCCAAATGAAGGTTCAGCAAAGAATGCTGATGTACGCTTTGACCCGGATGCTTGTTCCCAGATCCGGAAACCATGCGGTCGTCCAACGCTTGGACATCGTGATGTTGTGGGGATTGTGCAAGGAGCTCAAGATGAGCTGGGCTTGGATAGTCCTCAGGCATATGTTAGAAGTTGCACAAGGGAAGCTGGTACTTCCTTACCCCCAGCTAATCACTAAAATCCTGGAGCACTTCAAGATCTCTTTTAAAGGTGAAGAGTCGACCAAGACTATTCTGTCTTTTGGAGAATCCATTGTGAATCAGATGCAGCTGCGCAAGGTCAATGGAGTTTGGATGCGTCCTCAGGCTAGTGCTGAACAAACCCAGCAAAGTGCTGGACCACCAGCTGCTGAGTCTGTTCCAGCAAGCACTGACGTGATTACCAAACTGCTCGGGTTAATGGAAGCGCAGGCTGCTCACAACACCAGAATGGAGAATGCTCTGCAGAAGCTTCAGGCTGATCTGTCTTTGATTGCACAGGATGTGGCAGCAATCCAGGAACATCTAGGCATTAAGTTGTCTTTTAGTGATGTTGTTGAGATTGGAAGACAGGCAACAGAAGAACAAACTCCAACACACGCCGAGGTTACTGCAACTCATGTTGAGGTGACACCTGCTGAGGGTAATACAGCGGTCTCAGCCTCTTCCCCAGATGATAATGAGGACTAGCCTACCTTAGACGTTTAGGATTTTAGATTCTTTTGGTCTTTTTGTATCTTTGTACTTTCTTTGTAATTTGCCTGAATGAATGAACATTTTCACATAACTTTTGATTTTAAAGTGTGTTGCATTTCATTAACAATATGTGCCATAATCCTGTTTACTTTCGTATTTGTTTTACATTTTTGTTTTTCAAACTGCTCCTGTTGCTAATCTTTTACTTTTTCAGTTTTAGCTAGCAACTCCGGGGGAGCTCAGTTCTGAGTTTTTTTTGTTACTCCTTTTTGACTCAAATGACAAAGGCGGAGAACAATTTAAAACTTGTACTTGTATTTTGAACTAACCCTTATTTTATATGCTGATACTTGTTAATGCTCTAATACTTGTCAAGCCTTACAATGATAATATAATCACCCTAACTAATCACTTTGCAATCGCGCTCTGGTACATCATGGGCACTCAGAGTTAGGGGGAGCTTAACTAGACTGTTGTAATTGAAATTGTTTATTATGTTTCCTTGAAATACCTCTATAGTTAAAATTGCATGTTTGTCACTTAAATCAAAAAGGGGGAGATTGTTAGATATTTGCCTATTTTTGATATTATTGACAAACATACATCATTAAATAAATCTAACATTTGTAAACTGAGAAAAATTTCAGGATCAACAACTCAACCCTACAAACTTGAGACAATTGCTTGGAACTTAAGAAATCAACAAAAGCTTGAAGATTCACAGGCAAATCGATTGGTCAAATCGATTCTGTAACAGGGTTGAATGAACTTATGCAGTCTGGGAGTAAGCAATCGATTGGCACAATCGATTTGAACATTAAAGCCTAATATCAATCGATTGGTACATCTATCAGAAAATAAATTGTGCAAGTCAGAGAGCTAGTTAGCCTCAAATTGATTGGGCAAATCGATTGGTTAATCTTCCAGGACTGAACTGATTGCTCACATCGATTAGACAAATCGATTGGTATATTTACTAAAATTAAAATGTGCAATTCAGTAGCCTGTCTTGTATTCAAATCGATTTGGCAAATCGATTAAGCCAATCATATCAGTGCTGATATTTGTCAATATCGATTGGGATAATCGATTTCGAAGGTCACAGAGCCAAACCAACAGTGAGCAAATCGATTGGACAAATCGATTTACCCAAATTTACTTAAAAACAGAGTTGGTCTGGCACATACGCAATCGATTATCACAATCTACTAAATCATTTATGTTGAAATAAGTTTGGCATCAATCGACTGGGTAAATCATAGGGGACATCTCTAGAGGAGTGGCAACCAAGAGAAACCTTAGTCATTTTTGTAACCTTACAGCCTTTGTATCTCAGATTGAACCTAAGAACATTAAGGAAGCCTTACTAGATAGTGAGTGGATACTTGCTATGCAAGAGGAGTTGAACCAATTTGAGAGAAACCAAGTTTGGATTCTAGTACCTAAACCAGCAGATAAACACATCATAGGAACAAGATGGGTGTTTAGAAACAAACTGGATGAGAATGGTGTGATCACTAGAAACAAAGCTAGGTTAGTGGCCAAGGGTTACAATCAGGAAGAAGGGATAGATTTTGATGAAACCTATGCCCCTTTAGCTAGGTTAGAAGCCATTAGAATCCTGCTGGCTTTTGCGTGTATCATGGACTTCAAACTCTATCAAATGGATTGAAACAAGCTCCTAGAGCATGGTATGAGAAACTTAGCACTTTCCTCATTCAACAAAACTTTGCAAGAGGCAATGTTGATAAAACTCTTTTTATAAAAACTAATGAAAATGATATATTGCTGGTCCAAATTTATGTTGATGACATAATATTTGGATCAACCAATAACAAGCTTTGCAAAGACTTTGAAAATTTAATGAAAGGTAAATTTGAAATGTCTATCATGGAAGAACTCTCCTATTTTCTGGGATTTCAAATTAATCAAAGCAAGCTTGGAATCTTCATTAGCCAAACAAAATATTGCAATGATTTAATAAAGAAGTTTTGTTTTGATAAATACAAATCCATTGATACACCTATGAGTTCAGCTAGTAACCTAGATAGGGATGAGATGGGAAAACCAGTAGATATTTCCAAGTATAGGAGCATGATAGGATCTTTACTGTACCTTACTGCAAGCAGGCCTGACATTATGTTCAGTGTTTGCTTGTGTGCCAGGTTTCAGTCAAATCCTAAGGAATCTCATCTTAGCGCAGTTAAGAGGATTTTCCGGTATCTCATAGGAACTAGGAATCTCGGCTTATGGTACCCCAGAGGATCTACATGTTCATTGGTTGGTTTTTCAGACTCAGATTTTGCTGGATGTAAGTTGGACAGGAAGAGTACTTCAGGCACTTGTCACCTACTTGGAAACTCTCTTGTATCATGGTTTAGCAAGAAGCAAACGAGTATTGCACTTTCTACTGCCGAAGCGGAATACATAGCAGCCGGGAGCTGTTGTGCTCAGATTCTGTGGATGAAACAACACATATTGGACTTTGGTGTGGACTTAGGAACCGTGCCTATCATGTGTGATAACACAAGTGCTATATGTATCACTAAGAATCCAGTAATGCACTCCAGAACCAAGCACATTGAAATTCGGCATCACTTTATTCGAGATCAGTTTCAAAGTGGGAATATTAAGCTGGAATATGTCAACACAACTGAGCAGTTAGCAGACATATTCACCAAAGCCTTGCCAAAGGAAAGCTTCCATTACATCAGGATGAAACTGGGCATAATAGATCCAAGTGAGATCTGAATTATGTGCCAAATCGATTAGGCAAATCGATTTGACCCATAATATATCTGTTCATCTCAGAACACTCGAAATCGATTAGGGAAATTGATTTAGCCTATTATGTATGAGAATTCAAGTGAAAGGAATTGATTTGGATAATCGATGCTGATACAAGTTACATTCTGGACTGATATGACAGAGAAATGAATAATCTCGAAATCGATTAGGGAAATCGATTTACAATGCACCAATCGATTTGGGGAATCGACTGTTACATCTGATGTGAGATTTTCAATTGAACAATCGATTTGGGAAATCGATGCTGATGTGGATTGTTTTTCTGAACTGTTACTTTGTGTTACTGGACTGGCTCGAAATCGATTTGGGAAATCGATTTGGTAACTACTAATCGATTAGGGCAATCGATTAGCAATATTACCGTTGAATTTTTTACTAGCCGTTACAGTACTTATTACCTTAACCTTTTTCACTTCCCCAGTAATGGTACGATAAATCGATTGACCCAATCGATTTGCACTTCAGAAAGTATATAAACAACAGTGTTCAATCGATTTCAGTCACAGTTAACCCACTCTCAATCGATTTTGCCTCAGAAATTCATACTTTCTCTTTGTGTTTCAATCACTGTTCATCACTTCCCTCAATCCTAATCATTACCATCTCACATACACTAAAATGGCAAGAGTGAAGCAAACTCAACCAAGAACTCCATCTCCATCATCATCATCATTAAGTGGTAGAACTCCATCACCTCCTCCTACCTTGACAAAAAGAGTACCAATCCCTACTCATAAGATTCTGGCCAAAGATAAAGGAAAGGGCATTGCTACTGATCAAGCAAAGAACAACAAGCGAAAAGAGCCGCCTACGGAAAAACTTCTTGTTGATGCAATGAAGGAGATTGCTAGCAAGAAGAAGAAGAAGAACATCACTTCTTCTCCTCCACCCAAGAAGGCTCTTGCAAAAACCAAGCCTGTAGAAACGTCTGATCTGCCTCCTGCATTTCTCAAACGGAAGATACACGAAGCACGCTACATGGACTTCGCCTATTTCGACGAAGACGGATTCACCTTCCAAGATCATCTACGGTTTCACGGTTTAGAAGCCTTCCTCTCATGCTCACTGGATTCATATCCTAACTTGGTTAGGGCCTTCTACTCATACTTCAAAATGAGTGAAGTGGGATTCAAAGCTACAGTCAAAGGAAAGAAGATTTCCATGACCTTTGACGAGTTCACGAGCCTCTCGGGACTGCCTTATCATGGAAACCCTGTGGATGGATGCTCCGAAGTCGACGCTGCTGATGAAGGCTGGGAAGCATCTCTGGATCGTCATACAACTGTGCAGGACCTGATGGTTGAGGGTTTTGCCGAGTCAGTGGCACTTCCTATTGGCCAAATGAAGGTTCAGCAAAGAATGCTGATGTACGCTTTGACCCGGATGCTTGTTCCCAGATCCGGAAACCATGCGGTCGTCCAACGCTTGGACATCGTGCTGTTGTGGGGATTGTGCAAGGAGCTCAAGATGAGCTGGGCTTGGATAGTCCTCAGGCATATGTTAGAAGTTGCACAAGGGAAGCTGGTACTTCCTTACCCCCAGCTAATCACTAAAATCCTGGAGCACTTCAAGATCTCTTTTAAAGGTGAAGAGTCGACCAAGACTATTCTGTCTTTTGGAGAATCCATTGTGAATCAGATGCAGCTGCGCAAGGTCAATGGAGTTTGGATGCGTCCTCAGGCTAGTGCTGAACAAACCCAGCAAAGTGCTGGACCACCAGCTGCTGAGTCTGTTCCAGCAAGCACTGACGTGATTACCAAACTGCTCGGGTTAATGGAAGCGCAGGCTGCTCACAACACCAGAATGGAGAATGCTCTGCAGAAGCTTCAGGCTGATCTGTCTTTGATTGCACAGGATGTGGCAGCAATCCAGGAACATCTAGGCATTAAGTTGTCTTTTAGTGATGTTGTTGAGATTGGAAGACAGGCAACAGAAGAACAAACTCCAACACACGCCGAGGTTACTGCAACTCATGTTGAGGTGACACCTGCTGAGGGTAATACAGCGGTCTCAGCCTCTTCCCCAGATGATAATGAGGACTAGCCTACCTTAGACGTTTAGGATTTTAGATTCTTTTGGTCTTTTTGTATCTTTGTACTTTCTTTGTAATTTGCCTGAATGAATGAACATTTTCACATAACTTTTGATTTTAAAGTGTGTTGCATTTCATTAACAATATGTGCCATAATCCTGTTTACTTTCGTATTTGTTTTACATTTTTGTTTTTCAAACTGCTCCTGTTGCTAATCTTTTACTTTTTCAGTTTTAGCTAGCAACTCCGGGGGAGCTCAGTTCTGAGTTTTTTTTGTTACTCCTTTTTGACTCAAATGACAAAGGCGGAGAACAATTTAAAACTTGTACTTGTATTTTGAACTAACCCTTATTTTATATGCTGATACTTGTTAATGCTCTAATACTTGTCAAGCCTTACAATGATAATATAATCACCCTAACTAATCACTTTGCAATCGCGCTCTGGTACATCATGGGCACTCAGAGTTAGGGGGAGCTTAACTAGACTGTTGTAATTGAAATTGTTTATTATGTTTCCTTGAAATACCTCTATAGTTAAAATTGCATGTTTGTCACTTAAATCAAAAAGGGGGAGATTGTTAGATATTTGCCTATTTTTGATATTATTGACAAACATACATCATTAAATAAATCTAACATTTGTAAACTGAGAAAAATTTCAGGATCAACAACTCAACCCTACAAACTTGAGACAATTGCTTGGAACTTAAGAAATCAACAAAAGCTTGAAGATTCACAGGCAAATCGATTTGTCAAATCGATTCTGTAACAGGGTTGAATGAAATTATGCAGTCTGGAAGTAAGCAATCGATTGGCACAATCGATTTGCATAATAAAGCCTGATATCAATCAATTAGGCAAATCGATTGGTACATCTATCAGAAAATAAATTATGCAAGTTAGAGAGCTAGTTAGCCTCAAATCGATTGGGCAAATCGATTGGTTAATTTTCCAGGACTGAACTGATTGCTCACATCGATTAGACAAATCGATTGGTATATTTACTGAAATTAAAATGTGCAAGTCAGTAGCCTGTCTTGTATTCAAATCGTTTTGGTAAATTGATTGAGCCAATCATATCAGTGTTGATATTTGTCTATATCGATTGGGATAATCGATTTCGAAGGTCACAGAGCCAAACCAACAGTGAGCAAATCGATTGGACAAATCGATTTACCCAAATTTACTTAAAAATAGAGTTGGTCTGGGACATACACAATCGATTATCACATTCCACTAAATCATTTATGTTGAAATAAGTTTGGCATCAATCGACTTGGTAAATCGATTGAACGAACCAAACAATAAAATGAGCTTTAGACTTAAATCCACAATTGATTAGACACATCGATTATGTTGTTTTAAATCAATTCTGTATCTTGTCAAATCGATTGGGCAAATCGATTTATGTAAGCCACTGTGTCTCTGGAACTAGTGAAATCGATTGACCAATTCGATTGGTACAAAAGTTTTTAGAAACAGTGATGGATTAAGGATTATGTGTATAGTTGCATCGATTGGACACATCAATTGTTTTGATCTCGTTGTTGGAACAAAACAATACAAATCGATTATGCACATCGATTCATATATAAACATTCATCCAAGTCTGAAGAACTCAGGTAAACTAATCGATTGGGTAAATCGATTAGTATGAGCAGTTTCAAGATTCAAGAAAAACAAGATTCGCGAAATCGATTGGACAAATCGATTAGCCTGCTTTACAACTTTAAGAAATCGATTGGCCTAATCGAATGACACGTTGTTTTTCTTGAAACTATATAAACTGCATTTACTCATTTCTTCTCATAAGAATAATAACAACCATACACATACAACAGAGATAACAACTGAAAATATTACAATCCTTTCTCAACTGATATTACTTTGAATATCTTTTTCAGTCTTAAACAAATTTACATTGGTGATCAACAAGGATTGAAAAAGACAACAATTGAGAAAGATAGCTTTGAGAAGAATGAAGATCAAGAACGTTGTATATTTGATCATTTGCAATTTCTGTAATTCAAATTCTGTAACCAAATTACTTTGAGAAAATCCAGTTACAACTGGTAGTGATCTTTTGTGATTGAGGGACCTCATCAAAAGGACACTTGACTGAAATCTTGGAAGAGTTTGTGGGAGATAAAATCTGGGATTCAGGGAGAGAAGACTAGAATATAAAAGAATAGTTTAAGATTGATAGGCGAGGAGCTGGAACATCTGTAAACTGATTCTAAGACATTCTAGTGAAAAGGCTAAGATCGGGTTTGATCTTAGGACTGGATGTAGGCCGTCACGAAGCGGCTGAACCAGTATAAATATCTGCGTACACTTTTCTTTCCCTTATCTCTTTTAGATTTCTGCAATTATTGTGTTCTTGATATTGATTGAATGCATAATAAAGATTCTGTGTTAGATAGCTTTGCATGACAAATTGTTTTGACATGGCTGCATGAAAATCAATATCCTG
>JBBPBS010000207.1:152137-163975 GCA_037974835.1 Cicer judaicum
TTATCTATTTATTTATTATTTATTTTATTATTTATTTATTCATTTACTTACTTATTTATTTATTTATGTACTTATTTATTTATTATTTATTTTATTATTTATTTATTTATTCAGTTACTTATTTAATTATTTATTTTATTACTTATTTATTTATTTATTCATTTATTTATTTACTTATTAATGTATTTACTTATTTATTTATTTACTTATTTCTTTATTCATTTACTTATTTATCTATTTTATTTTATTTATTATTTTATTATTTATTCATTTACTTATTTGTTTATTTATTATTTATTTTATTTATTCATTTACTTATTTGTTTATTTATTATTTATTTTGTTGTTTATATATTTCTTTATTTATTCATTTATTCATAGTAAGTAATTTATTTGTATTTGGTGGTTGTGTGGCTATAATTCCTTTGCGGACTATTAGAGACGACGACCGACAAAGAAACGACTCGTTAGCATATCAGATTCATTGGACGGAATCTTCAGTCGAGGTAAGGGGTGGGATGAGGTTCGATTTTATGAGTATAAAATAACATGAGATGATCGGGAATGCTAAAATTCCCAAATGTTCATTCGGGGCTTACTACTACAAGTTGAGCCCTATTGAGTAATAATAATTAATTAATAAAATATGAATGGTAATAGTGAGGACTAAAATATAATTTAGCAACCTATAGAATTGTCGTGAATTTATTTATATTAAGATTGCATGTTGTCTGATTATATGAAATCTTATGTTGATTGTTAACGTATGAATGATATGAACTTGAATGTTTTTGTTACTTGATTGAATTTGTGATATTACTAGAATGTGTCACCGATTGAATTCCATATTATGTGATTGATGAAATTGGATTGTGTATTGTGAGTAGTGTAAACCAAATATTGTGATTTTATTGTGATTGACTGATAAAGATAAACAATGATGAAATATTATGAAGTCAAATTGAAACTTATTGAGTTGTGATGATCGAGTAAGTTTGAGACATGTGTTGTATATTTTGGAGTTAGGATTATTTTGTCATCATATAGGGAGGGTTTGACAAACCTAGTGATTCGGGGAAGTACAACTGAATGAGCCTGATCGTGGAGGACTATAGTCGAACTGTAAGGTAAGATTGATAAACCTTGGGGGTACACCTAGTGGGGAATTCTTATGTGGATTAGTGGGTTATTCCCTAAGGTCGGGACCTACCGTGCAACACAAGAGTACCCCGACTGTCGCGTATATGTGCCTTGGGTTGAGTTGAGGGGATCTATGAGGACTTGGCCATTCATGAATTGTCCGTCCACTCTTGTAGTGGCATAGTATCAGGCCTCCTAACCAAGTACTTCAGAGTAGAATGGTACCAAATGACGAAGTATAGAGTTTAGGACATGCATAGCATTTCATTATTGTGATCGTCTTATTGTGAATGAATTTGATAAATCGTTGATATTATACACTTGACTGTTTTTTTGTTGTTGATATTGTGATAATTTAATTGCTTGTGTGTTCTCCTCGTGTATTTTATACTGTTACATAATTTCAATACTCACCCATCGTTGTTTGTGTTTGGCGTTTGCGACGGACGCATCAAGTAGTAAGTTGCAGGTGATGACCAATACTATCAGAGAGGCGGAAGCCGTCATGTCTTGGAGACTCTATTTATATGCATTCTATTGATGTTATTTTGAGTATTTTTATTTTTGGAATATCCGCTCTAATAGTGACATTGGGTTGGGACTATATTTGCACTGAATTTAAAACATAAGTATGTGTACTTTAAAAAGGATTCTGTTGTTTGATATTATGATTTTGATGTCATTATGTTTGATGGAAATTTTGGATTTACTTGACATGTTTACGATTACGTGATACTCTTTATCCAAAAAAAAAATTATTTGGGGTTTTGGGTGTCACATTAGTGGTATCAGAGCTGGTCTGTCCAATCAGACCGTAAATGTGTTATGTGTTCGCTATGTTTCCTTGTGTACTCTGTTATGTATTTTGTAGTTATGGAATTATTGTGTTAGTGTTGTAGAACTAAGTTAGTTTCTCAGTTCCCTAAGTGTCTCACTATATTCGATTAGCTTATCTGATTGATGTAGGTAGTGGTGGCTAGTGGAAGGATTGATGATGCGATTGCTGAGGCTCTGAGTCCATGGCATGAGTTACAGTACAGGCTCTCCAAGCTTTGGCTGAATCTCAAGCAACTGCACAAGCCTCTGCGCAAGCTGCTACCTAAGCTGCACAGATTGCTGCTCAAGCTGTTGCTAAAGCTACTAGCTACACTGGTGGCCAAGGAAATGTGCAAATAAATGAATTCATGGTGATGGATCGATTCCACAAGGCTAACCCACCATCATTTGAAGGTCACTATAATCCTGATGGAGCTCAAAAGTGGTTGCAAGAAGTTGAGAAAATTTTCAGAGGAGTGGCATGTCCCGAAGGTCAGAAAGTGCATCTTGGTACTTTTATATTGACAGAAGAAGCTGAACATTGGTGGGATAATGCACGCCAACGTTTAGAGAATGCAAGGACTGCAATTACTTGGGCTATATTTAAGAACATGTTTCTAATTAAGTATTTCCTTGAAGATATCCGTAATAGAAAAGAGATGGAATTTGTTAAATTGGAACAGGGAAATATGTCAGTAGCGGAGTATGCGGCTAAGTTCGAGGAATTATCCAGGTACTATCCACTCAATGTTGGAGAGGCAGGAGAATAGTCGGAATGCATCAAGTTTGAAAAGGGACTCAGGCCAGAGATCAAGAAACAGGTTGAAATGCAAGAGATTCGTGACTTTCCTACCCTAGTGAATAAGAGTAGGATTTATGATGAGGATAGTCGTGCTGAAAGGGCACATTACCGTAACACTTGAACCATGAAGGACAAGAGGCCTATGCATCATAATAGAGGAAAACCTTACTCTTTTCCTCCTAGTAGATTTGGAAGTCGTCTGAATTATCAACAACACAATTTTTCAGCTGGAAAAGGAGCTAGTAGTGATAACGAAAAAGGAAATGGGATCAGTTATAGTTATGGGAGTGGTAGGGGAAACCCCAATGGACGAGGAGTTAGTAGCGGAAATGGTAACAACATGAGTCAAATCTCGCGCAACAACAATGGTAATAATGGTGGTCTGGCTACTCCTATCCGATGTAGCAGGTGTGGCAAGCAGGGTCACATGACATATGAATGTAGAGATGCTGGAATTACTTGTTTTAATTGTCAACAACAAGGCCACATTAGCACCACATGCCCTTACCCAAGGAAGACTCCAAAGCCTGGAAACCAGAGTTCCCAAGCCAGCCGACCTAAATCCAATGGAAGAGTCTTTGCCCTCAGTGGTGCAAGAGCATCTGAGAAAGACAACTTGATCCAAGGTACATGTCTCATAAGTGATACTCCTTTATTTGTACTATTTGATTGTGGTGCCACTCATTCCTTTGTGTCTCTTGATTGTGTTAGACGTTTAGGACTACCTGTATCTCGTTTATAGTATGACTTGATTGTGAATACCCCAACTAGTGATTCTGTTGATACCTCTAGTGTTTTTCTTGACATTTCTACCCATGTGTGTTGAAGGGACTTTCGAGTTTACTTAGTATGTCTACCTTTGCGTCTGGTTGATGTGATTCTTCGTATGGATTGGCTATCTGCCAACCGTGTCCGTGTAGATTTTTTTAGTAAAACCATTGAATTCATGGAGTCAGAAGAGAGGGATAATCCTAGCAATATATCCACCAACCAAGTAAAGGCACTCTTGAAAGAAGATGCCCAGTTATACATGATCCTTGCCTCACCAGAATTTGAAGAAAAAGTGGTAATACGAGATGTTCCTATTGTGTGTGAATTCCCTGAAGTATTCCCTAAAGATGTCACTAGTTTACCACCAGAGCGTGAAATTGAGTTTAGCATTGACCTTGTACCAGGTACTGGACCCATATCCATGGCACCGTATAGGATGTATCCCTTAGAATTGTCTGAGCTTAAGAAACAATTGGAAGAACTTTTAGATAAACAATTTATAAGGCCTAGTGTTTCACCATGGGGTGCACCTGTGTTGTTGGTTAAGAAGAAGGATGGCTCTATGAGGTTATGCGTAGATTACCATTGACTTAATAAAGTAACAATCAAGAATAAGTATCCGCTACCTAGGATAGATGACCTTATGGATCAATTGAGAGGATCATGTGTGTTTAGTAAGATCGATCTGAGATCAGGTTACCATCAGATCCGAGTGAAAACTTCTGATACCCCTAAGACCGCCTTTAGGACCCGTTATGGCCATTACAAGTATTTGGTTATGCCTTTTGGTGTGACTAATGCACCAGCAGTGTTTATGGATTACATGAATCGGATCTTTCATCCTTACCTAGACGCTTATGTGGTTGTGTTTATAGATGATATCTTAGTGTACTCTAAGACTAAGGAAGAACATGGTGAACATCTAACGATAGTCTTGAAAACCCTTAAGGAGAAACAATTATTTGCCAAGTTGTCTAAGTGTGAATTTTGGTTAGAGGAAGTAAGTTTCCTAGGACATATAATTTCAAAAGGTGGAATAGCTGTTGATCCTACCAAAGTGGAGAGTGTCTTAGAATGGAAAGTACCTAAATCAGTGACTGAGATTAGGAGTTTCCTAGGATTGGCAGGTTATTATCGTAGCTTCATAGAAGGATTCTCTAGGTTGGCCTTACCTTTGACTAAGTTGACCCGTAAAGGGGAATTGTTCGTGTGGGATACTCATTGTGAGAATAGTTTCCAAGAGCTTAAGAAATGATTGACCTCTGCACCAATCTTAGTATTACCTGACCTGAGTGAACCCTTTGTAGTATACTGTGATGCGTGTGGTTCTGGATTAGGTGGAGTACTTATGCAGGATGGAAGGGTAGTAGCATATTCTTCTAGGCAACTGAAGATTCATGAGATAAACTACCCTACCCATGACCTAGAACTAGCAGCAGTTGTCTTTGTACTTAAGATGTGGAGACATTATTTATATGGATCTAGATTTGAGGTTTTTAGAGACCATAAGAGCCTTAAGTATCTTTTTGATTAGAAGGAGTTGAACATGAGACAACGTAGGTGGATGGAATTTCTTAAAGATTTTGATTTTGAGCTTAAATATCACCTTGGAAAGGCCAATGTAGTGGCTGATGCCTTGAGTAGGAAGACCTTGAGTGTGTCTGCCTTGATGGTTAAGCATGGTGAGTTGTTGGAACAATTTAGAGACCTTAGTTTAGTTTGTGAAGTGACACCAAAAAGTATTAAATTGGGAATGTTGAAGCTAACTAGTGGACTATTGGAAGAGATTGAAAAGAGTTAGAAGTTGGATCTAAACCTTTTAGATAAGTTACAGTCGATTGACCAAGGGAGAGAACCTGACATTAAAATAGGTGGATGGAGTTTTGAGATTTAAGGAGAGAATTTGTGTTCCCGATGTAGAGGAGTTAAGAAAGATGATCTTAGAGGAAGGACATAGGAGTTGTCTAAGTATTCACCCTGGAGCCACAAAGATGTATAAGGACCTAAAGAAGATATTTTGGTGGCCTAAAATGAAAAAAGATGTTGTTGAGTTTGTGTATGCTTGTTTGGTCTGTCAAAAATCTAAGGTAGAACACCAAAAACCTTCAGGTTTGATGCAACCTCTGAGTATTCCCGAATGGAAATGGGATAGCATCTCTATGGACTTTGTTGTAGACTTACCTCGAACTCCAAAAAGGTACGATAGTATTTGGGTTATTGTCGATAGATTAACTAAATCTGCTCACTTTATTCCGATAAACATAACTTATTCTATGGAAAGGTTAGCTGAAATATATATAAAGGAAATTGTGAAGTTGCATGGAATCCCATCAAGTATAGTCTCAGACAGAGACCCTAGGTTTACCTCTAAGTTTTGGCAAGGTTTACAAAGCGCTTTAGGTACAAACCTTAGGATGAGTTCAACCTACCACCCATAGACAGATAGTCAAACTGAGCGAACCAATCAATCCATAGAAGACTTGTTGAGAGCTTGTGTGTTGGAACAAAATGGAAGTTGGGATAGCTTTTTGCCACTTATAGAGTTTACCTATAACAATAGTTTCCACTCTAGCATTGGAATGGCCCCTTTTGAGACTTTGTATGGGAGAAGATGTAGGACCCCTCTGTGTTGGTTTGAGACGGGTGATAACCTTGTGTTAGGACCTGAGGTTGTTCAACAAACTACTGATAAAGTAAAAATGATTTAGGAAAAAATGAGAGCATCTCAAAGTAGGCAAAAGAGTTACCATGATAAAAGAAAGAAAAACCTTGAATTTCAAGAAGGTGATCATGTATTTCTGAGAGTTACTCCAACAACTGGGGTTGGTCGGGCATTAAAAATGCGAAAGCTTACGCCTCGATTTGTAGGACCTTACCAAATTCTCAAATGTGTCGGTAACGTAGCATATCAAATCGCGTTGCATCCGTCTCTTTCTAATCTCCATAGTGTATTTCATGTGTCTCAACTTCGCAAGTACATTTTCGATCCCTCACACGTGATTGAGTCAGACAAGGTCCAAATAAAAGAGAATCTAACTTTTGAGACCTTACCGCTAAGGATTGAGGACCAAAAGACCAAATAATTAAGGGGTAGGCGATTTCATTGGTTAAGGTTGTCTAGGGAGGTGCTACTGGTGAAAGTGCTACGTGGGTGGTCGAAAGCCAAATGCGCGATTCTTATCCTGAACTATTTCTGTTAGGTAAATTTCGAGGACTAAATTTTCTTCAATAGGGGGAGAAATGTAACACCCCAATTTCTCATTACCTTATTTTAAATAGTATAATGATACAATACTATATTTTATTTTTATTTTTATATATCAGTGTTAATATGTGTTTTAATTTCTTTAGGTGTGTATTTTGTGTTTGTCGTAGTAATTGAATTAACTCATTAATATTAACTATATTTAAAAAAATAATATATATATATATATAAGAACACGCGGAGCGAATTCGTGTCATTGCATTAATTGTTATCTTTAGCACTAATAAAATGGGTTAATAATAATAATAACTATAATAAATAACAATAATAATAATAATAATCATAGTAACTATTATAATAAATAATAATAATAGTAACAGGTCACTATTTATTAATTATTTTATTATTTATTTATTCATTACTGATTTATTTATTTATTATTTATTTATTCATTTACTTATTTAATTATTTAGTTATTTATTCAGGTACGTATTTATTTATTTATATTATTATTTATTTATTTATTTACTTATTTAAGTATTTACTTATTTATTTATTTACTTATTTATTTATTCATTACTTATTTATTCATTAATTATTTATTTATTTATTTATTTATTCATTTACTTATTTATTTATTTATTTGTTTTTTATTTTATTATTTATTTATTCATTTACTTATTTACTTATTTATTATTTATTTTATTATTTATTTATTTATTCAGTTACTTATTTAATTATTCAGTTACTACTACAGTTGAGCCCTATTGAGTAATAATAATTAATTAATAAAATATGAATGGTAATAGTGAGGACTAAAATATAATTTAGCAACCTATAGAATTGTCGTGAATTTATTTATATTAAGATTGCATGTTGTCTGATTTTATGAAATCTTATGTTGATTGTTAATGTATGAATGATATGAACTAGAATGTTTTTGTTACTTGATTGAATTTGTGATATTACTAGAATGTGTCACCGATTGAATTCCTTATTATGTGATTGATGAAATTGGATTGTGTATTGTGAGTAGTGTAAACCAAATATTGTGATTTTATTGTGATTGACTGATAAAGATAAACAATGATGAAATATTATGAAGTCAAATTGAAACTTATTGAGTTGTGATGATCAAGTAAGTTTGAGACATGTGTTGTAGATTTTGGAGTTAGGATTATTTCGTCATCATATAGGGAGGGTTTGACAAACCTAGTGATTCGGGGAAGTACAACTGAATGAGCCTGATCGTGGAGGACTATAGTCGAACTGTAAGGTAAGACTAATAGACCTTGGGGGTACACAAAGTGGGGAATTCCTAAGTGGATTAGTGGGTTATTCCCTAAGGTCGGGACCTACCGTGCAGCACAAGAGTACCCCGACTGTCGCGTATATGTGCCTTGGGTTGAGTTGAGGGGATCTATGAGGACTTGGCCATTCATGAATTGTCCGTCCACTCTTGTAGTGGCATAGTATCAGGCCTCCTAACCAAGTACTTCAGAGTAGAATGGTACCAAATGACGAAGTATAGAGTTTAGGACATGCATAGCATTTCATTATTGTGATCGTCTTATTGTGAATGAATTTGATAAATCATTGATATTATACACTTGACTGTTTTGTTGTTGTTGATATTGTGATAATTTGATTGCTTGCGTGTTCTCCTCGTGTATTTTATACTATTACATAATTTCGATACTCACCCATCGTTGTTTGTGTTTGGCGTTTGCGGCGGACGCAGTCGAGTAGTAAGTTGCAGGTGATGACCAATACTATCAGAGAGGCGGAAGCCGTCACGTCTTGGAGACTCTATTTATATGCATTATATTGATGTTATTTTGAGTATTTTTATTTTGGGAATTTCTGCTCTGATAGTGACATTGGGTTGGGACTATATTTGCACTAAATTTGAAACATAAGTATGTGTACTTTAAAAAGGATTCTGTTGTTTGATATTATGATTTTCATGTCATTATGTTTGATGGAAATTTTGGATTTACGTGACATGGTTACGATTACGTGATACTCTTTATCCAAAAAAAAAATTATTTGGGGTTTAGGGTGTCACAACATTAGTGGTATCAGAGATGGTATGTCCAATCAGGCCGAGTGGGTGGAATGTCGATTCAGTGTTAGTCGAATGTCAGTCGTGTCAATTGTGTTTTTTTGTGTAATAATTATTTTCACTATGATGGTTTTTCCATTATATTATTGTGTTAAGTGTTATATGCTTTTGTATTATTATACATTTTTTTTATATTACTAATTAACTGTTGATTATTTGTTTACTATAATTGTGTTATGGATTCTACATTCCTACCTAAGTGAGTAAATAAACCATGAAATTACTTGTTAAGATTTGAATTAATTTTAATTGTTGAAAAGATTATGTTAGTTACTTGTTGCAAATTGCTTGTGTACCGAACTATGATTTTTGCACTCTTGTTTTTTGTGAATAGTTGGAAATAATAATTTTTATGGACTAGCTGTATGTTTCATGGTATTAATCTTATTCATGTAATCTTACAGTTAGTTGTTTTAAAGTTCCATTTTCACATTTAATCAATTTAAAATATTTAGTCTTAATATGAATCTGTTTAAAGTGTTTGATCAAATAACTAATTGATTGAAACATTGATTTCCGTATAATTATATGTTTAAATCTTCAAGTATTGACTTTTACTAGTTACATATTATTATTATTTTTGTTGAAACTCAATTTAGAGAAAAAAAAAGATGTTTCGTTCTAAACTTTGAGTTAGATAAGAAATATGTCACTTATGTTTAAAGTTTTAATTTTAACTAAAAAAATTATTATTTTTTATTTTATGTTGGCTTGAAAACAATTTAGAATGTTCTAGATGAGTAGAGTTTTATCTTATGTTGGCTTGAACTAAATTATTATTTTTTTATTTTATGTTCTAGATGAGTAGAGTTTTGATATTGGTTTGAAAACAATTTAGAATGTTCGTCATGAGTTACATAGTATGAAATTCATATTATTAACAATAGTAATTCTTGAATATTAGAGGTTGGTAGAAGTTAGAATTTTAAAAAATGAAATTTTTAAGGATTTAAAGTTTACTTATTTTGTATGATGAAAATAACTTTTGTTTGAATAACTCTGAATTATATTAAAGAAATAAAATTGAGTTTAATTTTGTTGATTTATAAAATAACAATAATTCTATACTTCTAATTTTTTTTAATGTTTAAAACAACTTAAAATTTACAGCATGTTTTACTATATCTTGTTTTTAAGAAAATTGAAAAGAGTTGTTGTTATGTTGGTTTAGGGGGCTGGTGTGAATATTGAATCGTGAGAGTGTTGGGATGTTTATTTGAAATAATTGATTTTCTGATTCTGATATTGTGAAGTCGTTAGAGTTTAACTTGATGTTAGAGTTTTAGATTTTAAGAACTCTTCAGTGATTTCCAATAGTACTAATGATAAAATATCTACTAATTGAGAAAGAGAAGGAAAAAGACGCGGAAAAAAAAAAAACAAAGTTTTTATAAAAAAATCTTCTCTATAGTGAAATTCTTTTTGAAAAGTTATCTAAATTTTGGATTCTATAATTGATGTATTTTACAAGTAGATTTTTTATTTTGTTATATGAATTAACCTAACAAAATAGTATGCATTAGATTGGTATGTGTAGAGTGCATCGTGTAGATTGATATGTGTAGAGTGCATCATGTAGATTGGTATGCGTATAAAAACTAAAATTTATTTTATCAATTTTTTTTATTAATTATAAAATTACAATTTTTATTTGAGACTCAACTTTTAAAATTAGAACAGAACTCCAAAATCTTTAAAGTTGATGATGTATTATGTTTTAGACCCATTTTGTGGCTAGATAGAAAATCTGGGATGTATCTAAAAGCATGTTGAGTAGTTAGTGTGAGAGGAGGCTACTATTTTGTAGATTTATGAATTAGTGTAATTCATTTTCATTATCATATATGTCTTATATTTTGTGTCATGTGAACTACATTAATGTATATAGATATGCAATTTTTTGTTGTTGTAAGTTTGATAAAATAAGAAAATAAATTGGAACTATTTTTGAAGTGTTAATTAATTGTAAAATTTCTTATCTATCTATATATATAGTTTAAAATTTATTTCAAAATATAAGTTGAAAATAATAATTTTTATAGTGATTAACTATTTAGAAATGTGTTTTTGATTATTAAAGTATGAATGAATTTTTAGAAATCTTATAGATTTTAAAAATATATGAATTATTTATAGTGTATTTAGAAACGTGATTTATCTTAGTTGTTTTTATTTAGACTTGAATTATTGAAAAATAATTTATAGGAAAATTTAGAATTCTCAATGATTTTTTTTTGAGTGCTAATTGGTTAGTGATATTTTTTAATAATAATTTAAGTCAAGAAATCAATTTTTAGAATGACGTGTAATCCTGAAAGTGGTTTATGCCCTACTTGATTCAATTTGGTTTAGTAATGTGTTGTATCTTCTAATAAATATCTTATCTGTTACTTGGAAAATCTATATATGCTTCCATTTGTTGTAACTTTTAAGTGATGGTTAACTCAAAAAGAAAATTTAATCGTGATCAATTTGGGGCAGTTAGACCTATATGAGAATATGTTTCATTTTTAGAATCGTTGTTTGAGTTATGAGATGAACGTAAAATCTTGGTGCTAATTTTTGGATTAGTTATTTGAATGTGTATATGATTATGTAAATATTAAATTGTTCGTGTTTCAAGTGTTCTAATGGTTGGAAATTGGTGTATAGAGTTAGAGTAGTCGAGAGTATCTAAATGTGAAGTAGTTTTATATTTCTGCAATCGAATTATTGGTTATATATTGATGTTAGTGACCATTCTTTTGTTGTTGAAACTAGTTGTAAATTAAAAATAAATTATTGTGAAGGTGTAACTAAGTGAATTTTTAACTTGAAGTAAGGAGTAGGAGTTGTGGCGCCGCCTTCATTCAATTGATCCACGTTAAAGATACTCTTAATTACCCATATTTGAATTTGGATGACACATTATTGGTTACCCTAAGTAGTTGATGTGACACCCTAAATCCCAAAATAATATATATATATATATATATATATA
>JBBPBS010000207.1:163985-179417 GCA_037974835.1 Cicer judaicum
AAAAAAAAAAACAAAGTTTTTATAAAAAAATCTTCTCTATAGTGAAATTCTTTTTGAAAAGTTATCTAAATTTTGGATTCTATAATTGATGTATTTTACAAGTAGATTTTTTATTTTGTTATATGAATTAACCTAACAAAATAGTATGCATTAGATTGGTATGTGTAGAGTGCATCGTGTAGATTGATATGTGTAGAGTGCATCATGTAGATTGGTATGCGTATAAAAACTAAAATTTATTTTATCAATTTTTTTTATTAATTATAAAATTACAATTTTTATTTGAGACTCAACTTTTAAAATTAGAACAGAACTCCAAAATCTTTAAAGTTGATGATGTATTATGTTTTAGACCCATTTTGTGGCTAGATAGAAAATCTGGGATGTATCTAAAAGCATGTTGAGTAGTTAGTGTGAGAGGAGGCTACTATTTTGTAGATTTATGAATTAGTGTAATTCATTTTCATTATCATATATGTCTTATAATTTGTGTCATGTGAACTACATTAATGTATATAGATATGCAATTTTTTGTTGTTGTAAGTTTGATAAAATAAGAAAATAAATTGGAACTATTTTTGAAGTGTTAATTAATTGTAAAATTTCTTATCTATCTATATATATAGTTTAAAATTTATTTCAAAATATAAGTTGAAAATAATAATTTTTATAGTGATTAACTATTTAGAAATGTGTTTTTGATTATTAAAGTATGAATGAATTTTTAGAAATCTTATAGATTTTAAAAATATATGAATTATTTGTAGTGTATTTAGAAACGTGATTTATCTTAGTTGTTTTTATTTAGACTTGAATTATTGAAAAATAATTTATAGGAAAATTTAGAATTCTCAATGATTTTTTTTTGAGTGCTAATTGGTTAGTGATATTTTTTAATAATAATTTAAGTCAAGAAATCAATTTTTAGAATGACGTGTAATCCTGAAAGTGGTTTATGCCCTACTTGATTCAATTTGGTTTAGTAATGTGTTGTATCTTCTAATAAATATCTTATCTGTTACTTGGAAAATCTATATATGCTTCCATTTGTTGTAACTTTTAAGTGATGGTTAACTCAAAAAGAAAATTTAATCGTGATCAATTTGGGGCAGTTAGACCTATATGAGAATATGTTTCATTTTTAGAATCGTTGTTTGAGTTATGAGATGAACGTAAAATCTTGGTGCTAATTTTTGGATTAGTTATTTGAATGTGTATATGATTATGTAAATATTAAATTGTTCGTGTTTCAAGTGTTCTAATGGTTGGAAATTGGTGTATAGAGTTAGAGTAGTCGAGAGTATCTAAATGTGAAGTAGTTTTATATTTCTGCAATCGAATTATTGGTTATATATTGATGTTAGTGACCATTCTTTTGTTGTTGAAACTAGTTGTAAATTAAAAATAAATTATTGTGAAGGTGTAACTAAGTGAATTTTTAACTTGAAGTAAGGAGTAGGAGTTGTGGCGCCGCCTTCATTCAATTGATCCACGTTAAAGATACTCTTAATTACCCATATTTGAATTTGGATGACACATTATTGGTTACCCTAAGTAGTTGATGTGACACCCTAAATCCCAAAATAATATATATATATATATATATATATACACACAATAATTTATATCATATTCCTATAAAATTTGCAGCGGATAAATAAAATTATATTTTCAAGAAAATAAAAACTTTTGTAACTAATTTAGGATATCACGTTTCTCAAAGTACACATGCAACAGTTCAAATTTTATTACTCAAATAAAACAATTTAATCTCAATAAACTTGATTTAAGTATAATTACTTGATTTATTTCTAAAAACTTACTAGTACTTCTAAGGTTTTCATACCAAAATTTGATTCAAATTAAATAAGTAAAATACAAATTAAAACCCTTATTCCCAGTATCACATATCAGAGCGGGGTTCCTCCCAAACTTGAACTTCAAGACTCATTAACCTATAATAATAGTGATTTTGCAAACGCAGGGTCCAGCCAGTCAAACATAAACAACGAAGGATGTGAGTTTTGAAATCATGTTAATAATATAATATGAGTAAGAAGAACACGCAAACAATCATAATAGAACCGTATCATAATCACTTATAACATCAAAGACACTCAAGTAAAATAATTATCTCATTATAATATGCATCAAATCATCTAATTAATTACCTTTGAAACACATCAATCACAACAAAACAATGACAAGGAAATGCAATGCTATGCATGAGCTTAGACTCTACTTCACAATGTGGTACCATTCTAACTCTGAAGTACTTGGTTAGGAGGCCATGATACTATGCCACCATCCCGGTGGACGGACAATTCATATTGGCCCTGTCCTCATAGATCCCCTCATCTCAACCCGAGACACATATACGCGATAGTCGGGTAAACGTGTGTTGCATGGTAGCTCACGACATTTGGAGTGCTACCTCCAAGTCACCTAGGAATTCCCCACCGGAATACCTCCAAGGTCTAACAATCTTGCCTTAAGGCTCGACAGCAGACCGCCACGATCAGGCTCATTCAGTTGTACTTCCCCAGAATCACTAGGCTTGTCAGGCTCATTCAGTTGTACTTCACAAATTGACAATATTTATTTTCTCCCCTCGTTGGTTTACGATACTCCATAAAAACCGTCATCTCAAACACAATTTCTAATCACTATTATTTCATCAACTATGGAGTTAATTCACTATTCTCATCACAATTTAGAACCTCACTATCATTAATCATACATCATCATCATCACATAAACTCCTCACAAATTTATAGCATCACTATCATCAATCAAACATCATCACATAAACTTATCACAATTTATAACATCACAATTATTAATCATACATCATCATCATCATCACACAAAATTATCACAACACATCAATATTTTGTTATCACACCACATAAACTCATCTAATCACACATATATATATAAATTTAATTCAACACCCAATATCACAATAATATCAATTTCACACATTCAAAGAAATTAAATCAATCAACACACTACAAATATTTCTATTTTATATTTTAATCTCACAATTTCCATATTTGTAAATTAATTAATTTATCCCTCAAAGGGCTACTACCATACGTTACGAGCCCCGGATGAATCGTTGGGAAATACGGTTTTCCCGTTCATCTCACAATATATTATACTCGTGAATTCAAACGCTCTCCCACCCCTTACCTTATTTTGACGCTTTCACACACAAATACAATTCCACGAGCAAACAACCTTTGTTCATTGACTCTTTGTCCTTCAATCGATCTACCTCGATAGTTTATGGGTAAACATCAAAAATAAATTATGAGGAGATATTCTAAAAAACTAAATTCGAAAATCGGTCAAAGGACCAATCAGTGGATAATATAGCCACTTTTCACACGGTCGTTTTGGCGTTGGTTTCACTCTAATCGGACTTACGGTGAAGGAGAACGGTGCAAAATAACGAATTCTAGAAATGAAGAAGTCGGGTATTTTAGATAGAAATTGGGGTTGTTAAAAATCTGGAAAATTATGTTTAATTGACGAGTGAAATGAATGAAATAACATACTCAAATTTGGGCGAAAATGGAGAAAGTTTTCGGGAACATCACCAATGTCAAACGATAGGGTTATTGTTGTGTATTCTCTTTGGTTTTACGGCTGCCCTTCCAACTCCCTTCCAACTCCCTTCCCTTGTTTTGTTTGTTTTATTTTATTAACAATTAGGGTTCATAGAGTCAAACCCATTGGTCTCTTTATTTATATTTTACTATTATTATTTTTATTTTGTTAAATAAAACTAATAATTATTGAATCTCCTTTTTAATATTCCTCCAAACACCATCTAGTTTTTCAAACATTACTAATATTTTATAAATTAAAGTAATTAAAATAATCAATATATAAAAAAAACATATTACTAATGACTGAAACTTTCACATTCAAAATAATCCCTACAATTATAGTTATTTCTTAAAATATTCATATTATAATAATACCATCATATTAAAAAATAGTTAAAAGTATAAAATAAATAAATATAACAATAATATTTTATATTAATTACTAAATCATAATATATATATATATATAATCATAATTTCAAAATAAGTATATAAAAACAAAGAAAATCAAACACAATATTACTACGATTTCAATATAATTATTTACAGAATAAATAATTAAAATAAGATATATTTAAAAATAATTCAAATAAGAGATACCTAAAAATAATTAAAATATTAATATGTACACACTTAACATCGGTCAAACATATAAGAAAATATCATATTAATTACCAACTCACATATACACTTAAAATCATATAAAATCTTGTTCTTTAAAATATTACACTAAAATACTTTTATTTTTAGAAAAATATATAAAATGATAAAATAAAATATTTATTATTTATATTGCTCATTAAATATAATATCTATCACGAAAATTACTCACAAAATTTATCAACATATATTCTAAAATAATTTTGACATCAAATTTATTATTTAAAATCTTATTTAATTAATAAAAAAGTTTATTATCAAATTTAGGGTGTTACAGTTGACTACATGAGTAAGAGGCACTAGCTACTTCGATGACTCATCGTCGATAAAAGAAGCGACGATAATGTGATATTATTATTAGAAATACTTGTTAATTTTATTTTTGAAATAGTTAAAAATCATGTTCATCTCTAATACAACTTTAAGTGATTATGAGTCATATGTGACATCAATGTTGAATGCTAATAACTGATTACATGACGCAAATATTAGGTTAGTGGTGTGTACTTAAATTAAACAGTCAAATAAGTATGTTTGATATTCTAACTAATTTGCTTAAAATGAATAAGAACATTGTTTTATCTTTTATTCTATATTATCTCATTTCATAAGGACTAGAACTATTGTATGAGTTCTATAAATGAATTTGGTTTATAAGACTTTGAAAATTAAGTTGGACTTTCAATGTGTTTAACTATATGAGAAAATATTTATCTTATTATACACCTTTTTTTAAAAAAAATATTAAGTGTTATATGCATATCTATTTGTAATTCTTGAAGGTGTGAAATATTTTAAATGTTTTTCTATATGTCTAACTTTTGTCAAACCTGTAGAGCAAATAGTTTTTTTTTGGATTTAGACATTTTTTAAGGAGAGTAAAATTGATACAATATTGTTTGAGAAATTAGTTGAAGTTGAAAGCGTATTTGATATGTGTTATTTGATGCAACTGAATGTGGTATGTTGTTATTGAATATCATGTGTTTAATTGATTTATTGTGTCATGTTAGCCTATGATGCTAAACTAATTGATTTTAGACATATTGTGCTTAAAAAAGTAGTGAATACCTTATATATGTTTATAGACTAAGTTTGAATCTTTAGGGTGGATCAGTTTGGTTGTTATTCACTTCAAATTTCGAGGACAAAATTTTTTAACGAGGGGAGACTAAGTAGTGAACACCCTAAATTTTATGATAAACTATTTTATTAATTAACTAGAATTTTAAATAATTAAATTGATGTTAAAATTATTATAAAATATATGTTAATAAACTTTGTGATTAATTTTTGTTATATGAATGTTTTCTATGATGTGCTAGTTTGAAACATATTATATTAAACAAACGATATAAATAATAAATATTTTATATTATTATATTATATATTTTTTTTTAAAAGTAATAGTATTTTAGTGTAATATTTTGAAGAATAAGATTTTATGTCATTTTACATGTATAAATGTGCACCCAATTAATATAACATTCTTTTATGCGTTTGACTAATATTAAATGTGTACTTAGATATTTTTATTTAATTTTAAATATATTTAATTTTAATTATTCATTTTATAAATAATTATCTTGAGATAGTGGTACTATTGTGTTTTATTTTCTTTATTTTTATATACTTGTTATGGCATTATAATTTTATATTTGTTTATTTTGAATTAGTAATTAATATAAAGTGATGATGTTAAATATTTATTTATTTTGTAATTTTAAATATTTTCTAACGTAGTAATTTAATGTAAGTATTTGGAACAATAAGTATAATTATAGTGATTAATTTGAATATGAGAGTTTTGGTTATTAATGTATTTTAAAAGTATTTTCTAAATTATTAGTGTTAACATATTAATAATGTTTTATTAATAAAATTATGTTTTATTTTAAATACAATAAAAATAGTAATAGTAAAACCTAAAAGGAGTGTAATGGGCTTGACCCATGTGTGTAAATCATTTAAATTGTTAATAAAATAAAATAAAAGAACAAGGAAGGAAGCTTACGGTCGGCACAACTAAAACCAAGAGGAAACCAATAATAATCGTATTGTTTGGCACCAGCGATCTATAACTGTCCCAGAAAAGTTTCTCTTGCCTTCCAATTTTAGTATGTTGTTTTACTCATTTATCTATTCAATTAAACACAATTTTTCAGATTTTTAACAACCCAAATTTCTCCCTAAAATACCTTATTTCTCTATTACAGAATTCCTTATTTTACACCGTTCTCCTTCACAGTAAGTCTGATTTTAGTGAAACCAACACCAAAACAATTGTGTGAATAGTCGCTATATTATCCACAGATTGGTTACAGTATGTTGTTTTACTTATTTATCTATTCAATTAAATACAATTTTTTAGATTTTTAACAAGCCAAATTTCTCCCTAAAATACCCGATTTCTCCGTTAAAGAATTCCTTATTTTGCACCGTTCTCCTTTACCGTATGTCCGATTTTATTGAAACAAACACCAAAAAAACCGTGTGAAAAGTGGCTATATTATCCATTGATTGGTTTTCTGATTTATGGTAATTTTCCTTGATCGAATTTCAAAATCAGTTTTTAGACTATTTTCTCATAATTTATTTTTGACGTTTACCCATAAACTGTCGAGTTAGATCGATTGAAGGACAAAAAGTCAAAGAACAAAGATTATTTTCCCGTGGAATTGTACTTGTGTTTGAAAGCGTCGAAATAAGGTAAGGGGTGAGAGAGCGTTTGAATTCATGAGTATAATATAATTTGAGATAAACGGGTAAACCGTATTTCCCAATGATTCATTCGGGATCGCTATGTACGGCAGTAGCTCTTTGAGTGATAAATTAATTAATGTTAAAATGTGGAGATTATTGAGATTAAAATATTGAATAGAAATATTTATAAGGTGTTGATTGATTTAACTTTGTTAAATGTGTGGTATTGGATATTATTGTGATGTTTGATTTATTTTTATTAAATGTGTGATATTGGATATTATTGTGATATTAGATGTTGACGGAATTTTATGTATATGTTTGATTAGACATATTTATGTGATGTGATAATAAAAAGTGAATTTATTTTGATACGTTTATGTGATTATGATGATGTATAATTTATTATAATGATGTTATAAATTTGTGATAAGCCTATATGATGCTGTATGCTTGATGATAGTGATGATATAAATTTGTAATGAATTTATGTGATGAGATATTTTTAATGATAGTGATGTTGTGAATTTGTGATGAGAATATTGAAGTAACCCCATAGTTGGTGAAATAATTGTGATTTCAATTTGTGTTTGAGATGACAGTTTTAATGGATTATCATAGGCCAACGAAGGGAGAAAATAAATATTGAGAAATTGTGAAGTGAAGATTATTTTGACATCATATAGGTAGGGCCTGACAAGCCTAGTGATTTTGGGGATGTACAACTGAATGAGCCTGATCGTGGCGGTCTGCTGTCGAGCCTTAAGGCAAGACTGTGAGACCTTGGATGTATTCGTGTGGGGAATTCCTAGGTGACTTAGAGGTAGCACTCCAAATGTCGGGAGCTACCTTGCAACACACCTTTACCTCGATTGTCACGTATATGTGTCTCGGGTTGAGTTGAGGGGATCTATGAGGATAGGGCCAATTTGAATTGTCCGTCCACCAGGATGGTGGCATAGTATCAAGCCTCCTAACCAAGTACTTCAGAGTTAGAATGGTACCACATTATGAAGTAGAGTCTAAGGTCATACATAGCATTGCATTTTATTTTATTTTAATTATTTTCTTGGTATTAATATGTATTGTATGTGGTGATAATTTCTCTTAGACAATTCGATATTACAGTGAATCTATTGATTTTCTTTGAGTGATTTTGACCTTTGAATGTGGTATTTTCTTGATAGAATATTTGTGTAATGATACGGTCATATTATGATTGTTTGGGTGTTATTCTTACTTGTATTATACTGTCATCATGATTTCTAAACTCACCTCCTTCGTTGTTTGTGTTTGACTGGTTGGGCCCTCCGTTTGTGAAATCGGAGTTATTACAGGTTAATGAGTCTTGAAGTTCAAGTTTGGGAGGAACCCCGCTCTGATAGGTGATACTAAGAATAAGGGTTTTAATTTGCATTTTACTTATTTAATTTGAATCGAATGTTTGTATGAAAACCTTAGAAGTATTAGTAAGTTTTTAGAATTAAATCAAGTAATTATACTTCAATCAAGCTTATCGAGATTGCACTATTTTAATGGATAAAATAAGTTTAAAGTGTTTTTTTTTTTTTAAAAAAACGTGATATCCTAAATTAAATTTAATGTTTTTATTTTCTTGGAAATATATTTTTATATATCCGCTGCAAATTTTATAGGAATATGATATAAATTATTTTATATATTATTTTGGGATTTAGGGTGTCACAAGTCAAATAAGTTCATAAGTCTGAATGGATTAAGATTTTTGTCATTTTAATCTTTACTTGGTTCATTCTAGTATACATTTGTTCTTAATCAATGGTATTCGTGCAATAAGTGCATAAGTTACAAATCTTAATCGATTTAGATTTTGGTAATGGTTGTCGCTTAGGTCATTACTTGGTTTTTTCTAAAAAAAAATTAGTTGCTAGCTAATGTAGTTCTTCTAATAAGTGCATTAGTATCATAAGATTAAGATTTTAGTCATTCGTCTCTTTAATATTTTTATTCTAATTCCTTTTATTCTTAGGCAATGTACTTTATCCAATAAGTGCATAAGTCTCAAAGGATTATGATTTTTGTCATTTTATTCTTTACTTTAACACCCTAGCCATTACCGTTACCAGCGACACTACCTCACGACCTTCTCGCTCCCTATCCACCTAGTTGAAATAACAAGTTTTTTCCTTTCTTGGGACTCGAGCCTAGTACCTAAGAGATAAGTACCGCCTCCACACAGTCCCATCTCCACACAGTCCCACCTCCACACATTTTTGTTATGCCGACTAACGGAGGAAACCGCTGGAGTTTCATGAGGGCGAACATGTATTTTTGAGAGTGACGCCCACTACTAGAGTTAGTAAGGCACTAAATTCTAGGAAGCTCACTCCTAAATTCAATGGCCCATTGTAGATCCTCCGACGTGTAGGTCTTATAGCTTACCAGATTGCCTTGCCTCCGAGTTTGGCCAAATTGCACAACGTATTCCATGTGTCACAACTAAGGAAGTACGTGGTTCATCCTTCCCATATTATCACACCAGATGATATCCAATTGAAGGAGAATCTTTCCTTTGTAATTCCAACACTAATCATTGGTGATAGGACTACTAAGCACTTACGAGGCAAGTAGATCTCCTTGGTCAACGTGACTTGGGACCAAATGACTGGAGATGCAACTTGAGAATTAGAGGAAAATATGAGAGAGCTTTACCCTAATCCTTTTATGTTAACTAGTTTTGAGGATGAAACTGTTTTTAAGGGGTGGGTATTGTAACATCCTCTAAATTTATTATTTAAAAAAAATTATAACCTATCAATATTATTCAATATAAAATTACGTGTGATAATTATTTTTCTTTTTCGACTTATTGTAGTTGAGAAAGTAATTGGTAAGAATTATTAAATCAATGGAGTGTTTAAATATATATATATATATATATATATATATATATTTGAGTAGATATATATTATATGTATATGTGTTTTTCTAGTGCAAGAATAAATTAGGCTAAGGGTTTGAGGCTTGGTGGGACCCAACCCACTTGAATGAGTAGAAATTTGGCTTATGTGTTTGTGACTTGGTTTTTATGATGAAGGTTAACAAAAAAAAAAGGACAAAAAGAGTATCTAACCAGTAATATCTAACTGACAATTTCCACTTTAAATTTCCCTAAGTCCACAATTAATGTATACTCACTAATAATAAACAAAAAATATTACCGAAACCCTAGCCACCATCACCTTCACACCTCCTTTTCTTCATGTATCCAAACCATGGAACTTCTTCTCCTTGTGAAGAACTTAGTGGGGCTTAAAGGTTTGTACTAGGAAGTGGTTCCCTTCTATTAAGAATGATTGTCTTTACTTTGTTTTAAATTTTGAATAAATGTTTTCTTAACGATATTAAATAACGTAGTTGTTACTAATTATTTAAATGAACAAATGTTATGTATTCAAATAAACAATTCGTAGACATTTCTAAGTAATAAGTATTTCCTTTAAGTAACATTTTGGATTAAAAATATGGGGCGTTACACTTACTAGGTTTATTCTAGTCCATTTAGGTTTTTAGCCAATATAGTTCGTCCACATGCACATATACACAACATATACGCGACAATTGAGGTAAAAGTGTGTTGCGTGGTAGCTCCCGACATTTGGAGTGCTACCTCTAAGTCTCGTAGGAATTCCCACCTGAATACCTCCAATGTCTTACAATCTTGCCTTAAGGCTTAATGGTAGACTGTCACAATCAAACTCATTCAGTTGTACTTCCCCAGAATCATTAGGCTTGTCAGGCCCTACCTATATGATGACAAAATAATCTTCACTTCACAAACTCGTTATTTACTTTCTCTCCTCGTTGGCCTATGATACTCCATTAAGATCGGCATCTCAAACACAAATTGGAATCACAATTATTTCAGCAACTATGGGGTTACTTCAATATTCTCATCACAAATTCACAACATCACTATCATTAAGCATATCTTATCACATAAACTCATCACAATTTTATAGAATCACTATCATCAATCAAACATATTTATTTTTACCCCAAAAAGAATAAATAATAAAAATAAAATAAATTATTTACATTAATAAAAGAAGAAAAAATAATTTTTTTTTATTAATTTGGTTTGACAAAGGGAATACCTTGCTCCTATGTATCCTAGGTGTAATAGGGAAATTAAAATTCACGTAGTTCTTGGATAGAAAATATTTATGTGTTGACCAATTTTATTATTAATTTTACTTTATAAATATACATATCAAAATAAATTAACAACGTAATAATGATAATAATAGTAATAATAATAATAATAATAATAATTATAATAATAATAATAATAATAATAATAATAATAATATTATGAGTGATGTGTTGCATATTGATTTGTGTATCGTTTTATTTTAAGGAAATACTTTTATTACATTTTAACTTTTATAAACTATAAAGGATAAAAGTTCAAGAGCAGTTCCATGATTCGGCGATGCATATGTGGCGCGAACTGACGAAGGTAATAACAAGAGAGTTTAAGATCTAACGCACAAGAAGTAAAACACAATAAAGATGAGAGATCATGAATTTGATATACTTTTGTGATTTAGATTACAAAAGACAAGAGAATAACTGTCAATTGATTACCATTAATATGTTTCTTTTCAGTTTCTTATTATCATTGATTCATTTCTTCAGTTTTTTTCTATTCAATTGATCACAGTTATACTGATTTTTATTACCATTTATTCATTTCTTTGGTTTCTTTTCTATTCAATTGATCATCATTATACTGATTTTTATTACCATTGATTCATTTCTTTCAGTTTCATTTCATTCAAATGATGACCATTATAATGATTTTTATTTATCATCAATCCATTTATTCAATTAAATAGGTTTGTTTTATTTTTTTTAATTTTTAATTTTTAAAAAGGAATCAGAGGTAAAAAGAAACCAAACACATACATGATTTTCTAAAATTTAAAATTCTAACTATTTATTTTTATTATTATTTTATCATTATTATTTTTTATTAATTTTTTTATATATTTATTAAAAATCTTAAAGTAGGGAACAAAATTAGGTATCAACAGCTGCCCCTCTTTACTTATAATTTACTTTGAGAATCAAAGTAAGTGATAAGTAAAGATGACAACTCTAATTTTGTCATAATATGCTTATGGTAAGCCTTTTACCTAATTTCAAGATACTAATCGTTTTCTCAACTTTGGGTGCGAATCATTTTCTCGGTTTCGATGCGATTCGTTTTCCCAACTTCAACATGTGGATCGTTTCTCGGCTTTAGGTGCGAGTCATTTTACCGGCTTTAACATGCGGGTCATTTTCTCGGCTTCGGGTGCGAGTCGTTTTCCCGGCTTCAACATGCGATTGGTTTTCTCGGCTTCGGGTGCGAGTCGTTTCCCGGCTTCAACATGCAAGTCGTTTTCTCGGCTTTGTGTGCGAGTCGTTTTCCCGGCTTCAACATGCGATTCATTTTCTCGGCTTTGGGTGTGAATCGTTTTCCCAACTTTAACATGCGAGACATTTTCTCTACTTCGGGTGCAAGTCGTTTTCCCGACTTCAACATGCAAGTCATTTTCTCAAGCTTCAGGTGCGAGTCGTTTTCCTGGCTTCAACATACGAGTCATTTTCTCATCTTTGGGAGCGAGTCGTTTTCCCGACTTCAACATGCTGGTCATTTTCTCGGATTTAAATTTATAAAATATTATGAATGATTGAATGAATTTATTAATATTTTTGTTGGACACGATCATTCAAATCATGGATGAGAAAAACACTTATACATTTCTTTTGGACTTAATATCTTTGATCTCTCTTTGGTCTTCTTCTCCCAAGTTGCCCTTTCAGGTTTTCAACCCAACAAATATTTATTATAGTTTTTGTACCCTAATTTTTGCCTAGGTTGTCCCTTTCAGGTTTTTAACTTAGCGGGTACTCATTGTTTAAATATTACTTTTTTGCGGCGTCTTAGTTTACAGGGAGGACTAAATCTTTTCTATCCATATTCGTGAGGATCAAAACCCTACATGAGAAAGCTTTCTTCACGACGTATGGACCCTCGTAGTTAGGGATCCATTTTCCACAATAATCCTTTTAAATTGGTAAGATCTTGTTTAGCACCAAGTCTCCTTCTCATATTTGTTCTCGTACGGTCTTTTCAGTCTTTTATGATATAATTGTCAATGGCATAAGGCCACCAACCTTTTTTCTTCAATTAAATTCAATTGATCAAAACGAGTGTGCACCTATTCCGATGACTCGTCTAGTTTGGCTTTTGTTAATACTCTTAGCGAAGAGGATTTCTACTTCAATGGGCAGCACTACCTCCATCCATATACTAGGCAAAAAGGGTTTTCCCCAGTTGAAGTGCATATCGATGTGCGATACCCATATAGCGCAAACGACAACATCTCATGTTAATCTTTGTATGTGACAACCATTTTTTGAATAACTTCTTTTTATATGTTGCAATCTTCATTCCACACAACTATTTGATTTTTTCCGTAAAAGTTTAAAGATCGATTCACAAGTGGTAGTTAGCACCCCGACCCTCCAGCGTTACCGAAAATGTTACTTCACGAGCTTCTCGCCCCCCCTCTCCTTTTCCCTCATGGAAATCTGACGAGTTTTTGCTTTCCGTGGGATTCGATCCCGGTACCTAGGGGATAAGTACCGCCTCATCACAATACCACTACCAATTCAGCCATATGACACCATAAATCCCAAAATCATATATATAATAATTTATATCATATTCCTATAAAATTTGCAGCGGATAAATAAAAACATATTTCCAAGAAAATAAAAATGTTATAATTAATTTAGGATACCACGTTTCTTAAAAAATAAAAACACTTAAATTTATTTTATCCATTAAAATAGTGTAATCTCCACAAGCTGGATTTAAGTATAATTACTTGATTTAATTCTAAAAACTTACTAGTACTTCTAAGGTTTCCATACAAAAATTCCATTCAAATTAAATAAGTAAAATACAAATTAAAACCCTTATTCCCGGTATCACTTATCAGAGCGGGGTTCCTCCCAAAATTGAACTTCAAGACTCATTAACTTATAATAACTGCGATTTCGCAAACGCAGGGCCCATCAAGTCAAACACAAACAACGAAGGAGGTGAGTTTCGAAACCATGATGCAGTATAATACAAGTAAGAAGAACACACAAACAATCATAATAGGACCGTATCATTACACAAATATTCCATCAAGAAAATATCACATTTAAATGTCAAAATCACGCAAGAAAAATCAATAAATTTCACTGTAACATCAAAATGTCTGAGATAAATTATCAGCACACACGATACATATTAATAACAACAAAACAATTACAATAAAATGCAATGCTTTGCATGAACTTAGACTCTACTTCACAATGTGGTACCATTCTAACTATGAAGTACTTGGTTAGGAGGCTCGATACTATGCCATCATCCCGGTGGACGGACAATTCAAATTGGCCCTGTCTTCATAGATCCCCTCAACTCAACCTGAGACACATATATGTGACAGTCGAGGTAAAAGTGTGTTGTGTGGTAACTCCTGACATTTGGAGTGCTACCTCAAAGTCACCTAGGAATTCCCCACCCGAATACCTCCAAGGTCTAACAATCTTGCGTTAAGGCTCGACAGCAGACCGCCATGATCAGGCTCATTCAGTTGTACTTCTCCAGAATCACTAGGCTTGTCAAGCACTACCTATATGATGACAAAATAATCTCCACTTCACAAATTTACAATATTTATTTTCTCTCCTCGTTGGTATATGATACTCCATTACAACCGACATCTCAAACACAAATTTAAATCACCATTATTTCATCAACTATGGGTTTAATTCAATATTGTCATCACAGTTTAGAATATCACTATCATCGTCATCATCACATAAACTCATCACAATTTTATAGCATCACTATCATCAATCAAACATTATCACATAAACTTATCACAAATTTATAACATCACAATTATTAATCGTAATCATCATCATTACATAAAATTATCACAACATCCATATTTTGTTATCACATCACATAAACTCATCTAATCACACACATATATAAATTTAATTCGACACTCAATATCACAATAATATCAATATCACACATTCAAATAAATTAAATCAATCAACACCCTACAAATATTTCTATTCTATATTTTAATCTCACAATTTCCATATTTGCACATTAATTAATTTATCTCTCAAAGGGCTACTGCCATACGTAGCGAGCCTCGGATGAATCGTTGGGAAATACGGTTTTCTCGTTCATCTCACAATATATTATACTCATGAATTCAAACGCTCTCTCACCCCTTACCTTACTTTGACGCTTTTCCACACGAATATGATTCCACTAGCAAATAACCTTTGTTCATTGACTCTTTGTCCTTCAATCGATTTAACTCGATAGTTTATGGGTAAA
>JBBPBS010000207.1:179427-190509 GCA_037974835.1 Cicer judaicum
ACTTCGGGTGCAAGTCGTTTTCCCGACTTCAACATGCAAGTCATTTTCTCAAGCTTCAGGTGCGAGTCGTTTTCCTGGCTTCAACATACGAGTCATTTTCTCATCTTTGGGAGCGAGTCGTTTTCCCGACTTCAACATGCTGGTCATTTTCTCGGATTTAAATTTATAAAATATTATGAATGATTGAATGAATTTATTAATATTTTTGTTGGACACGATCATTCAAATCATGGATGAGAAAAACACTTATACATTTCTTTTGGACTTAATATCTTTGATCTCTCTTTGGTCTTCTTCTCCCAAGTTGCCCTTTCAGGTTTTCAACCCAACAAATATTTATTATAGTTTTTGTACCCTAATTTTTGCCTAGGTTGTCCCTTTCAGGTTTTTAACTTAGCGGGTACTCATTGTTTAAATATTACTTTTTTGCGGCGTCTTAGTTTACAGGGAGGACTAAATCTTTTCTATCCATATTCGTGAGGATCAAAACCCTACATGAGAAAGCTTTCTTCACGACGTATGGACCCTCGTAGTTAGGGATCCATTTTCCACAATAATCCTTTTAAATTGGTAAGATCTTGTTTAGCACCAAGTCTCTTTCTCATATTTGTTCTCGTACGGTCTTTTCAGTCTTTTATGATATAATTGTCAATGGCATAAGGCCACCAACCTTTTTTCTTCAATTAAATTCAATTGATCAAAACGAGTGTGCACCTATTCCGATGACTCGTCTAGTTTGGCTTTTGTTAATACTCTTAGCGAAGAGGATTTCTACTTCAATGGGCAGCACTACCTCCATCCATATACTAGGCAAAAAGGGTTTTCCCCAGTTGAAGTGCATATCGATGTGCGATACCCATATAGCGCAAACGACAACATCTCATGTTAATCTTTGTATGTGACAACCATTTTTTGAATAACTTCTTTTTATATGTTGCAATCTTCATTCCACACAACTATTTGATTTTTTCCGTAAAAGTTTAAAGATCGATTCACAAGTGGTAGTTAGCACCCCGACCCTCCAGCGTTACCGAAAATGTTACCTCACGAGCTTCTCGCCCCCCCTCTCCTTTTCCCTCATGGAAATCTGACGAGTTTTTGCTTTCCGTGGGATTCGATCCCGGTACCTAGGGGATAAGTACCGCCTCATCACAATACCACTACCAATTCAGCCATGTGACACCATAAATCCCAAAATCATATATATAATAATTTATATCATATTCCTATAAAATTTGCAGCGGATAAATAAAAACATATTTCCAAGAAAATAAAAATGTTATAATTAATTTAGGATACCACGTTTCTTAAAAAATAAAAACACTTAAATTTATTTTATCCATTAAAATAGTGTAATCTCCACAAGCTGGATTTAAGTATAATTACTTGATTTAATTCTAAAAACTTACTAGTACTTCTAAGGTTTCCATACAAAAATTCCATTCAAATTAAATAAGTAAAATACAAATTAAAACCCTTATTCCCGGTATCACTTATCAGAGCGGGGTTCCTCCCAAAATTGAACTTCAAGACTCATTAACTTATAATAACTGCGATTTCGCAAACGCAGGGCCCATCAAGTCAAACACAAACAACGAAGGAGGTGAGTTTCGAAACCATGATGCAGTATAATACAAGTAAGAAGAACACACAAACAATCATAATAGGACTGTATCATTACACAAATATTCCATCAAGAAAATATCACATTTAAATGTCAAAATCACGCAAGAAAAATCAATAAATTTCACTGTAACATCAAAATGTCTGAGATAAATTATCAGCACACACGATACATATTAATAACAACAAAACAATTACAATAAAATGCAATGCTTTGCATGAACTTAGACTCTACTTCACAATGTGGTACCATTCTAACTATGAAGTACTTGGTTAGGAGGCTCGATACTATGCCATCATCCCGGTGGACGGACAATTCAAATTGGCCCTGTCTTCATAGATCCCCTCAACTCAACCTGAGACACATATATGTGACAGTCGAGGTAAAAGTGTGTTGTGTGGTAACTCCTGACATTTGGAGTGCTACCTCAAAGTCACCTAGGAATTCCCCACCCGAATACCTCCAAGGTCTAACAATCTTGCGTTAAGGCTCGACAGCAGACCGCCATGATCAGGCTCATTCAGTTGTACTTCTCCAGAATCACTAGGCTTGTCAAGCACTACCTATATGATGACAAAATAATCTCCACTTCACAAATTTACAATATTTATTTTCTCTCCTCGTTGGTATATGATACTCCATTACAACCGACATCTCAAACACAAATTTAAATCACCATTATTTCATCAACTATGGGTTTAATTCAATATTGTCATCACAGTTTAGAATATCACTATCATCGTCATCATCACATAAACTCATCACAATTTTATAGCATCACTATCATCAATCAAACATTATCACATAAACTTATCACAAATTTATAACATCACAATTATTAATCGTAATCATCATCATTACATAAAATTATCACAACATCCATATTTTGTTATCACATCACATAAACTCATCTAATCACACACATATATAAATTTAATTCGACACTCAATATCACAATAATATCAATATCACACATTCAAATAAATTAAATCAATCAACACCCTACAAATATTTCTATTCTATATTTTAATCTCACAATTTCCATATTTGCACATTAATTAATTTATCTCTCAAAGGGCTACTGCCATACGTAGCGAGCCTCGGATGAATCGTTGGGAAATACGGTTTTCTCGTTCATCTCACAATATATTATACTCATGAATTCAAACGCTCTCTCACCCCTTACCTTACTTTGACGCTTTTCCACACGAATATGATTCCACTAGCAAATAACCTTTGTTCATTGACTCTTTGTCCTTCAATCGATTTAACTCGATAGTTTATGGGTAAATGTTAAAAATAAATTATGAGAAGATACTCTAAAAATTAAATTCGAAATTCGGTCAAGGAAAATTACCATAAATTAGAAAACAAATCAGTGGATAGCCACTTTTCATATGGTCGCTTTGGTGTTGGTTTCACTCAAATCGAACTTACGGTGAAGGAAAACGGTGCAAAATAAAAAATTCTACAAACGAAGAAGTCGGGTATTTTAGAGAGAAATTGGGGTTGTTAAAAATCTAGAAAATTCTGTTTAATTGACGAGTTAAATGAATGAAATTACATACTCAAATTTGGATGAAAACGGAGAAACTTTTACGGAATAGTTATCGATCACCGATGTCAAACGATAGGTTGTTATTGTTGTGTTTATTTGGTTCTATGGCTGCCCGTCCAACTCCCTTCCCTTTTCTTTATTTTGTTTTATTTTAGTAAAAAATCAAGGTTCACAAGGTCTCTTTATTTTATGTTTTTGTATTACTATTATTATTTTTATTTTGTGGAAATAAAATTAATAATTGTTTAATCTCCTTTTTAATATTCCTCCAAGCACCATTTAGTTTTCCAAACGTTACTAATATTTTATAAATTAGAGTAATTAAAATAATCAATATATACAAAAACATATTACTAATGACTTAAACTTTCACATTCAAAATAATCCCTACAATTATACTTATTTGTCAAAATATTTATATTATAATAATACCATCATATTAGAAAATAGTCAAAATCATAAAATAAATAGATATAATAAAAATATTTTATGTTAATTACTAAATCATAATATATATATATATATATATATATATATATATATATAATCACAATTCCAAAATAAGTATATAAAAACAAAGAAAATCAAACACAATATTACTACGATCTCAAGATAATTATTTATAAAATAAATAATTAATATAAGATATATTTAAAAATAATTAAAATAAAAGATACTTAAAAATTATTAAAATATAAATATGTTAACATTAGTCAAACATATAAGAAAATATCATATTAATTACCAACTCACATATACACTTAAAATCATATAAATTCTTATTCTTTAAAATATTACACTAAAATACTATTATTTTTAGAAAAATATATAAAATAATAAAATAAAATATTTATTATTTATATTGCTCATTAAATATAATATCTATCAAACCAACACATCATAGAAAACATCTATATAACAAAATTTACTCACAAAATTTATCAACATATATTCTAAAATAATTTAACATCAAATTAATTATTTAAAATTCTATTTAATTAATAAAATAGTTTATTATCAAATTTAGGGTATTACAATCGCGAACCTCTCCCTCTGTACTTTGGGGAGGAATTTCTAAAATGGGTCAAACTTTATCGGTGTTGACCTCTATTCTTTTTTGAATAACCACAAATTCTAATAATTTACCCGACCGTACGCCTAAAATGCATTTGAAGGGGTTAAGTTTTAGCTTGACATTTCAAAATCTTTCAATGAGTTTCTTTAGATCAAATCATATGTTTTTGTTCTGTTTGTAACTTAGCAATCATGTTATCTACATAAACTTCTATCTCTTTATGTATCATGTCATGGAATAGAGTTACCATAGCTCTTTGGCAGATTGCCCCAACATTCTTTAGACCAAAAGGAATTACCTTGTAAAACAATGTTTCTTAAGGAGTGATGAAAGTGGTTTTTTTACTTCTTCATATTTTCGACTACCATCTTGATTTGATTATATCACAAGCAACCGTCCATAAAGGAGAAAAGGTTATATTGTTATCCAAAATATCAATATGAGGTAACGAGAAATCATCTTTAGGACTGACTTTTTAAAGGTCCACACGTTCGAACTTTGCATCTTTTTTTAGCATCGGTACAATATTGGCTATCCATTGAGGATAATTTCCCACAACGAGGAACCCAATGTCAAATTGTTTTTTTATTTTTACCACTTCCCCGATTTTTAATCACATATTGGGCTTTATTCGCCTTAATTCTTGTTTGACCGAAGAAAGTCGGATTTTAAGGGAAATTTATGCTCCACTATGCTCGTATCCAATCCATACATATCCTAATATGACGAGGCAAAAATATATTTGTATTCATGTAGGAATTGGATTAGTTCATGATATACTTCTTTCTTTAAGATATTGCCAACTTTAATTTCCTTTCTATTTTCTTCTTTCCCTAGATTTATCACTTTTATTGATTCTTTATGGGGCATAATGCCCTTGGTTTCTTTTTCTACCAATTTTAACAATTCTAGCGGAAATTCATAATCTTCTTCATTATCTTTTATTGCTTGATTAGTAAGATGGTCAAAGTTATGTGACAGGATTTTAGTACAATCATCTGTGAATGACTTATTCTAAAAAATGGAAATTGCATCACCAATTTTAGTACAATCATCTCCCAATTCTTGATTTTTGTGTTTTTGTATCATATGGACGAACCCAATTAGCATCACCGATGTAAAGATCATCTCCAGCTATTGCAATATGAATCTTGTTTGTCTTTCCTGCAATTTGGAAACTATGTTGAATTTCACATATGGGAATCATTTGGGTTCTAAGCTCTCAATTTTAAATTCGAGCTAACATTCTTTTTTTTTGTTTGGCCAATCTTCACTTGTCAACTTTGGTTGGTTCGTAATCTAAACCCCATTTATCTCTATTCTCATGAAGTTTTGTAACACCCCGGCCATTCCCGTTACCGGCAATGTTACCTCACGTCCTTCTCGCCCCCCCTAACCACTCCGTTGGAAATAGCGAGTTTTTGCCTTCCGTGGGATTCGAGCCCGGTACCTAGGGGATAAGTACCGCCTCATCACAATCCCACACCTTTTTTTTGTAACACCCCGGCCATTCCAGATACCAGCAATGTTACCTCACGAGCTTCTCGCACCCCACTTTTCCCCCAAATTGAAAATCTTGCGAGTTTTTGCCTTTCGTGGGATTCGAGCCCGGTACCTAGGGGATAAGTACCACCTCATCGCAAAGTTGTGTATATATATGGGAGAACATAGTCAATGTCTTCAAAGTTGTGTTTAACCAAGGTTTTTCTTCAATAGTCATAAAAAATTCATACAAGGTTTGCCATTTTTTAGATTGATGATATCAAATAATAAATGGTAGTGATGAAAGTTCAACATAGATGACCTAACTTCTAGAGATTTACTTGTGGCGAAAGCCAATGAAGTATGTTCATGACTCAGAAGTAAGGGGTGTATGATGAATACGAATCTAATTAGTATCAGGTTCAAATCTTGTGGACAAGTGACTTGAGATAGAGTATAACCAAAAAGTAGACTAAAATGTGACAATTGTTAGATTTACAAAATCAAGGGGTAACATATGAGTTTTTCGTGATTTTTTTTATGAAGGATCCCCATGATTTCAAGTATCGAGGGTTTTTAAGATTTCCAATCTTTTAGCCATATGATTTTTCAGTTGGTTTAGATCATCTTTGTATGTTTCAATTCATCCATGATTTTAACTCGGGAACATGTCCGATAAGGGTGTCATAATACTTTTTTTTTGTCTTTTTTTCTTTTTTGAAGGAAAATGTTATGCGAATGTAAAAAAATGAATGCAATGATTATGCATTTAACTGAAACATTTTACTACCTCCTAATATGCAATTATTTTTTCTAAGAACATGAAGAGAAAAAGAAAAACATGTTGTAAAATGAAGTAAAATATGAAACATGCATGATTATGCCCTACATGGTTCTTTTCTTATTTGATGGTTTTTTATTGTGAACCTTTACTATGGGTGGCTCTATAGTTCTAAATTGGCTCCTATAGCACACAACTCAATTCTATAATATTAAACCAATTAATAGGTAAACTATTAAAATGGAAATATTCTAGAAAATGTCAACTCTAGATGAGACTTTCATGACAACCAAATAGGATGTATATCTAGAAGATTATCATTACACAGTCTCTAACTTATCTTAGGTTTGCACTCAGCCCGAGTATAGAGCTCACTCATTAGCGTGTGAGTCGTGTTAGGATAGTGTATAGAAAAATAAACAAGACAAAAAAATCATCACAATAAAAATAAATTGACAAAACACATATAATTATATTCACAATATAATAAAATAAAAAATAAAACAATAGATGAAATGTAAATAAAATAATAAATAATAAAATAACTATATATATAATTAATTAGATTGATCTTGACTCTCAAAAATCCCCGGCGGAGTCGCTAGTTGTCGCGTGCGGTTTGTCCGCGAAAAAAGGAGTTGCTACCAATTTTATTTTTATTAAAGGGAAAATTAGATAAAACCTAAAATAATGGTTTTTGAACTAAAAATTTGAATTCGGGAGTCGATTACGAGTAGGGAAAGTATTACCACCCTACAACGTCCATTAAAACAGTTATCCTATAATTAATTATATACAAACTATTTATTTATTTTTACCCAAAAACGAATAAATAATAAAAAGGAAATAAATTATTTATATTAATAAAAGAAGAAAAAAAATTTATTAATTTGGTTTGACAAAGGGAAGACCGTGCTCCTACGTATCCCCAGGTGCAATAGAGAAATCAAAACTCACATAGTTCTTGGGTAGAAAATATTTATTTGTGCACTAATTTTATTATATATATATATATATATCAAAATAAATTAACATAATAGTGATAATAATAATAATAATAATAATAATAGGAGTGATGCGTTGCATATTGATTTGTGTATCGTTTTATTTTAAGGAGACACTTTTATTACTTTTTGACTTTTATAAACTGTAAAGGATAAAAATTTAAGAGCAAATTCGCGAGTCAGCGAAGCATATGTGGTGCGAATCGACAACGGTAATAAAAAGAGAGTTTAAGATCTAACACACAAGAAATAAAACCCAATAAAGATGAGAGATCATGAATTTGGTAAAAAAATAAACAATTATACAACAATCGACTTGATTTTTATTAGTTGATTCTAAAACATTCATGAAACGAAAAAAAAATTCTTGTTTATATTATATGTGCATAGAATAGTAAATAAAACTCTATAACAATAATAATGTAAAAAAAAAATAGACGAGGATAAAAAAAGAAAAAAAAGTGTTTATTGCACTGAAAATGTTTTTACTAGTTCCTAGTTCCAATCTTTCTTCTCTCTTTTCTCTCTATTATTCTCTCTTCTCTTTTATTTTTTTGTGTTCTCCCCTATTTTTTACTGTTGTTGTTAACATTTATAAACTTTTTGGGTGTAAATTATAAAAGACCAGAGATTAATTGCCAATTGATTAACATTAATATGTTTCTATTCGATTTCATTTCATTTAATTGGTCATAATTATACTGATTTTTATTACAGTTGATTAATTTCTTCGATTTCTATTTTATTCAATTGATCTCCATTATACTGATTTTTATTACCATGATTCATTTCTTTTAAGTTTCTTTTCACTCAAATGATGACCGTTATAATAATTTTTATTACCATCAATTCATTTATTCAATTAAATACATATGTTTTATTTTCTTTATTTTATTTTTGAAAATAGCGTAAATTTCTAAAAAAGAATCAGAGACAAACAAAAACCAAACACATCCATGATTTTCTAATAATATAATTCATTCATTCATTCTGTTTTAGCTTTCCTATTCAATCAAATTATCAGCAAAACATAATGTTCCAATGGATGGATCTTCAGTAAAGTCATACACAAATGAAATGGAAAGAAAGTAGATAATCACTACGCCAAAAATGACATTTAACAGCGCACATTTTACAGCGCTTTCTAAACACAAGCGCTGTAAAAGAAGCGCTGTTGTAGGTCATATAACGTTTGCGCATAACGTTATAAGGCTGTTACATCGCTTGTAATAAAAGCGCTGTAAAATGAAGCGCTTTCGTGTATTATTTTACAGCGCTTTTTTCACAAGCGCTGTAAAATACATGCGACTTCATTGATTTTAACTACCTATTACAGCGCTTTTTTCACAAGCGCTGTAAAATACATGCGCTTCATTGAATTTAACTACCTAATACAACGCTTTTTTCACAAGCGCTGTAAAATTCATCTTTCAAATAATTATATACGTTGGAAACTCTCATATACCTACTGTGTCATGCATTATTCTAAACAAGCTCTACATCTTTCAAAACCCTAATATACGTACTGTGTGCGACCATCTACGTTGTCTCAGGTATTTTTTAATTTGTTTTTGTCAATATCCTCTACCCTAGTTTTTTAATAATTGAAAACTAAAAATTGTTATATATATATTAAATCTCTTCTACACATATATACACATGATCTGTTATGTTTTGAAATTGTCAAAAATTGTCAAAAACTCATACCACATGATATGTTCTGTTTTGAAATTGTTAGTTGATATTGGTTTCTTTTTGAAACTTGTTGATATGTTTTGAAAGCTTATTAGTTTTGTAACTGCATTTATATAGGTGGTATAATATGGATAGGAAATGGATGTCAGCCAATCGATTGTCAAAAGAGTAAGAAATTGGAGTGAAGGAGTTTGTTGAGTTTGCAATGAAGAATGCTAAAGATCCAAATAGAGTAGTTTTTCCTTGTTTATAATGTTGTTTTGGAAAACGTGTTAGAGAAGATGAATTAGAAGGACATCTAGTATGTAATGGAATTGATCAAAGCTACACATGTTGGATAAGACATGGTGAGAAAAAACAAAAGGAAACATTAATTTTGAGAATAGTTCGACACATGCTTCAACTGACTTCGATATAGATACATATGAGCCGGACCGAGTTGATGAGATCGCAAAAGCAGTTGAAGAAGATCTTCGAGATTGTCCTAAAATGTTTGAAAGTTTGTTGAGTGATGCAGAGAAAGAATTATATAATGGTTGTACTAAATTCACAAGACTATCGGCGATATTAAAGTTGTACAACTTAAAAGCGAGTAATGGATGGTCAGATAAAAGCTTTATAGAATTATTAACACTCAAAAAAGATATGTTGCCAGATGATAATGAACTTCCCAGTCAAACCTACGAGGCTAAACGGATTTTGTGTTCATTTGACATGAGTTACGAAAGGATTCATGTGTGTCCTAACGATTGCATTTTATTTCGAAATGAATACGATCTACTTAAGGCGTGTCCGAAATGCAATGTCTCTCGATATAAGAAGAAAGAATCTACCCCAGCAAAAGTCGTGTGGTATTTTCCTATAATACCAAGATTTAGGCGCATGTATCGCAGTGAAGAAGATTCAAAACACTTGACATGGCATGCAGATGAAAGAATTAGAGATGGAATGTTTTGACACCCTGCAGATTCCCCACAATGGGCAAAAATTGATCACGAGTATCCTAAATTCGGGATAGAGTCAAGAAATCTAAGACTTGTACTTTCTACTGATGGAATGAATCCACATGGTCTTCAAAGCATCTCACACAGCACGTGGCCTGTGATTTTGGTAATATATAACCTACCTCCATGGTTATGTATGAAGCGTAAGTTTATGATGTTGTCTCTGTTAATTTCAGGACCCAAACAACCGGGGAATGATATCGACGTATACTTGACTCCTCTAATCGAAGATTTAAAAAGTATGTGGGAGACAGGTGTGGAAGTTTATGACGGGTATAAGAAAGAATGTTTCAATTTGAGGGCTATGTTGTTCGGCACAATTAATGATTTTCCAGCATATGGTAATTTATCAGGATATAACATTAAAAGTTAGTGTGCCTGTCCTATATGTGAAGAGAGTACAAATTGGATGCGGTTGAAACATTGTAAGAAGAATGTGTTTCTTGGACATCGTAGATTTTTACCTTATAGTCATCAGTATCGTGGGTGGAGAAATGCATTCAATGGAAAATCAGAGGAAGGTAAAGCTCCTTTAGCACCGACTGGATATCAAATACTTGAAAAAGTACAAGGAATGACCAATAAATTTGGCAAACCTTTTGCGGGAGAGCTAGTCAAAACTGGGTGGAAGAAAAAGTCAATTTTCTTTGAATTGCCATATTGGAAGTCATTGTATATAAGACATTTCCTTGATGTGATGCATATTGAAAAAAATGTATTTGATAGTGTTATTGGTACATTACTCAATGTTCCAGGAAAGTCTAAAGATGGCATCAACGCAAGATTGGACTTGGTCGATATGGGAATAAGAAATGAATTGGCTCCATTAAAGAAAGGAAATCGCACATATCTACCTCCA
>JBBPBS010000207.1:190519-198019 GCA_037974835.1 Cicer judaicum
ATAATAATAATAATAATAGGAGTGATGCGTTGCATATTGATTTGTGTATCGTTTTATTTTAAGGAGACACTTTTATTACTTTTTGACTTTTATAAACTGTAAAGGATAAAAATTTAAGAGCAAATTCGCGAGTCAGCGAAGCATATGTGGTGCGAATCGACAACGGTAATAAAAAGAGAGTTTAAGATCTAACACACAAGAAATAAAACCCAATAAAGATGAGAGATCATGAATTTGGTAAAAAAATAAACAATTATACAACAATCGACTTGATTTTTATTAGTTGATTCTAAAACATTCATGAAACGAAAAAAAAATTCTTGTTTATATTATATGTGCATAGAATAGTAAATAAAACTCTATAACAATAATAATGTAAAAAAAAAATAGACGAGGATAAAAAAAGAAAAAAAAGTGTTTATTGCACTGAAAATGTTTTTACTAGTTCCTAGTTCCAATCTTTCTTCTCTCTTTTCTCTCTATTATTCTCTCTTCTCTTTTATTTTTTTGTGTTCTCCCCTATTTTTTACTGTTGTTGTTAACATTTATAAACTTTTTGGGTGTAAATTATAAAAGACCAGAGATTAATTGCCAATTGATTAACATTAATATGTTTCTATTCGATTTCATTTCATTTAATTGGTCATAATTATACTGATTTTTATTACAGTTGATTAATTTCTTCGATTTCTATTTTATTCAATTGATCTCCATTATACTGATTTTTATTACCATGATTCATTTCTTTTAAGTTTCTTTTCACTCAAATGATGACCGTTATAATAATTTTTATTACCATCAATTCATTTATTCAATTAAATACATATGTTTTATTTTCTTTATTTTATTTTTGAAAATAGCGTAAATTTCTAAAAAAGAATCAGAGACAAACAAAAACCAAACACATCCATGATTTTCTAATAATATAATTCATTCATTCATTCTGTTTTAGCTTTCCTATTCAATCAAATTATCAGCAAAACATAATGTTCCAATGGATGGATCTTCAGTAAAGTCATACACAAATGAAATGGAAAGAAAGTAGATAATCACTACGCCAAAAATGACATTTAACAGCGCACATTTTACAGCGCTTTCTAAACACAAGCGCTGTAAAAGAAGCGCTGTTGTAGGTCATATAACGTTTGCGCATAACGTTATAAGGCTGTTACATCGCTTGTAATAAAAGCGCTGTAAAATGAAGCGCTTTCGTGTATTATTTTACAGCGCTTTTTTCACAAGCGCTGTAAAATACATGCGACTTCATTGATTTTAACTACCTATTACAGCGCTTTTTTCACAAGCGCTGTAAAATACATGCGCTTCATTGAATTTAACTACCTAATACAACGCTTTTTTCACAAGCGCTGTAAAATTCATCTTTCAAATAATTATATACGTTGGAAACTCTCATATACCTACTGTGTCATGCATTATTCTAAACAAGCTCTACATCTTTCAAAACCCTAATATACGTACTGTGTGCGACCATCTACGTTGTCTCAGGTATTTTTTAATTTGTTTTTGTCAATATCCTCTACCCTAGTTTTTTAATAATTGAAAACTAAAAATTGTTATATATATATTAAATCTCTTCTACACATATATACACATGATCTGTTATGTTTTGAAATTGTAAAAAATTGTCAAAAACTCATACCACATGATATGTTCTGTTTTGAAATTGTTAGTTGATATTGGTTTCTTTTTGAAACTTGTTGATATGTTTTGAAAGCTTATTAGTTTTGTAACTGCATTTATATAGGTGGTATAATATGGATAGGAAATGGATGTCAGCCAATCGATTGTCAAAAGAGTAAGAAATTGGAGTGAAGGAGTTTGTTGAGTTTGCAATGAAGAATGCTAAAGATCCAAATAGAGTAGTTTTTCCTTGTTTATAATGTTGTTTTGGAAAACGTGTTAGAGAAGATGAATTAGAAGGACATCTAGTATGTAATGGAATTGATCAAAGCTACACATGTTGGATAAGACATGGTGAGAAAAAACAAAAGGAAACATTAATTTTGAGAATAGTTCGACACATGCTTCAACTGACTTCGATATAGATACATATGAGCCGGACCGAGTTGATGAGATCGCAAAAGCAGTTGAAGAAGATCTTCGAGATTGTCCTAAAATGTTTGAAAGTTTGTTGAGTGATGCAGAGAAAGAATTATATAATGGTTGTACTAAATTCACAAGACTATCGGCGATATTAAAGTTGTACAACTTAAAAGCGAGTAATGGATGGTCAGATAAAAGCTTTATAGAATTATTAACACTCAAAAAAGATATGTTGCCAGATGATAATGAACTTCCCAGTCAAACCTACGAGGCTAAACGGATTTTGTGTTCATTTGACATGAGTTACGAAAGGATTCATGTGTGTCCTAACGATTGCATTTTATTTCGAAATGAATACGAACTACTTAAGGCGTGTCCGAAATGCAATGTCTCTCGATATAAGAAGAAAGAATCTACCCCAGCAAAAGTCGTGTGGTATTTTCCTATAATACCAAGATTTAGGCGCATGTATCGCAGTGAAGAAGATTCAAAACACTTGACATGGCATGCAGATGAAAGAATTAGAGATGGAATGTTTTGACACCCTGCAGATTCCCCACAATGGGCAAAAATTGATCACGAGTATCCTAAATTCGGGATAGAGTCAAGAAATCTAAGACTTGCACTTTCTACTGATGGAATGAATCCACATGGTCTTCAAAGCATCTCACACAGCACGTGGCCTGTGATTTTGGTAATATATAACCTACCTCCATGGTTATGTATGAAGCGTAAGTTTATGATGTTGTCTCTGTTAATTTCAGGACCCAAACAACCGGGGAATGATATCGACGTATACTTGACTCCTCTAATCGAAGATTTAAAAAGTATGTGGGAGACAGGTGTGGAAGTTTATGACGGGTATAAGAAAGAATGTTTCAATTTGAGGGCTATGTTGTTCGGCACAATTAATGATTTTCCAGCATATGGTAATTTATCAGGATATAACATTAAAAGTTAGTGTGCCTGTCCTATATGTGAAGAGAGTACAAATTGGATGCGGTTGAAACATTGTAAGAAGAATGTGTTTCTTGGACATCGTAGATTTTTACCTTATAGTCATCAGTATCGTGGGTGGAGAAATGCATTCAATGGAAAATCAGAGGAAGGTAAAGCTCCTTTAGCACCGACTGGATATCAAATACTTGAAAAAGTACAAGGAATGACCAATAAATTTGGCAAACCTTTTGCGGGAGAGCTAGTCAAAACTGGGTGGAAGAAAAAGTCAATTTTCTTTGAATTGCCATATTGGAAGTCATTGTATATAAGACATTTCCTTGATGTGATGCATATTGAAAAAAATGTATTTGATAGTGTTATTGGTACATTACTCAATGTTCCAGGAAAGTCTAAAGATGGCATCAACGCAAGATTGGACTTGGTCGATATGGGAATAAGAAATGAATTGGCTCCATTAAAGAAAGGAAATCGCACATATCTACCTCCAGCCGCTCATACTCTATCTAGAAAGGAAAAAAAAAATTTATGTAAATTTCTACACGAAGTTAAAGTTTCAGAAGGATACTCTTCGAAAATTAAAAATTTGGTTTGTATGAAAGACCTCAAGTTAAAAGGTTTGAAGACCCATGATTGTCATATTCTAATGGAGCATTTGCAACCAATAGGTATACGTTCCATTTTACCTGAAAAAGTTCGACTAGCCTTAACTAGATTATGTTTCTTCTTCAGGGAAATTTGTAGTAAAGTGATCGACCCTCAGAAATTACCGACATTGTAGAGGGAAATTGTTGTTACTTTGTGTGAGCTTGAAATGTATTTCCCACCATCGTTTTTTGATATAATGGTTCACCTTACTGTTCATCTGGTTAAGGAGACACAACTTTGTGGGCCAGCTTATATGATATGGATGTATCCGATAGAACGATATATGAAAATATTAAAAGGGTACGTAAAAAGTAGAAGTCAACCAGAAGGTTGTATTGCTGAACGATACATTGTAGAAGAGGTTGCTGAATTTTATACTGAATATCTGTCCAATGTTGAATCCATAGGGCTTCCCAAGTCTCGTCATTCGGGAAGAATATCAGGAGAAGGGATAATTGGAAGGAGAATGTTGACTATATCAAGGACAGAATGGGAGCAGGCACAATTGTATGTTCTGCACAATGATGATGAGGTTCAACCGTATGTTACAATACACATGGATCAGTTATCTCGTTTGAACATGAATAGGAATCAAAATTGGATAACTCGAGAGCACAATCGAAGTTTTATAACATGGTTAAAAAATCACATAAAGTCAAAATTTGATATAGACCCCGGATCAATTTCACAGAGATTGAGGTGGCTAGCAAATGGTCCGAGCTTACATGTCTTTTCTTACATTGGTTATGTTATTAACGGCTACACATTTTATACCGAAGAACAAGATGATCAGACCACTATGCAAAATAGTGGAGTCACTCTCGTAGCTGAACCGATGCATGTCTCCAGTGCAAAAGACAAAAACCCAATATATGCAAATCTATCATATTTTGGGGTTATCGAGCGCATATGGGAGTTAGACTACACAATGTTTCATGTTCCCATATTTGGTTGCAAGTGGGTCGATAATAATAATGGCGTTCAGATTGATGAGTCAGGATTCTTGCTTGTTGATTTTAATAGGGTGGGATACAAAGACGAGCCTTTTATTTTAACGTCGCAAGCTCAACAAGTGTTTTATGTCACTGATCCTTCTGATGATAAATGGTCTGTTGTCCTATCAACCAATAAAATAAGTGATGATAACAATAATGATGAAGATGTTGGTAATGATCTTTTATTTGCAACATCACAACAACCACATGAAATTGATTCAACTGATGATGGTTTATATCTTAGAGATGATCATGACGAGGGAATTTGGATTAATCCATCGTTTCATATTGTAAATGGACAAACAAATGTGAATCCCACTAGGAAAAGAAGAAGGGCATCTTAATGTACATGTTTAATCGTTTTATATAAGCCATGCATGTAATCTGAATTATTGTGATAAATATGCATGTAATTTGAATTGAGTGTTTTATACTAATATGACATATTTCATATCAGAAGCTTTTGGAAGCATAAGCCTTTATGGAAGTTGAGTTTATTGCCTTTACAATCAAATACAATTGTAATTGTTATACGTGTGTTTCAATTGTTTCTTTAGGGGATATTATTTTAGGGAATATTATAAGTGCAGGAGCATGAGTCTTTATTCTAAGAAGGCAAGCATAACCAGTTATTCAATTAGGGCTTAAGTTTTTGGCTTTTGGATAGTTTGGTTTATGAGTCTTTATTTTGATGAGGGGTGGGGGATAAGGGTCTTTGGTGAAGTGCATGTTTATGTAAATTTGGACAATTTCAATTCTTAAGAACTATGCATGTAATAAATGTCTGAGTTACAGTCATCCAATATTGAACCCAAATAAAACAAACACAAAAATAACATATTGAGGCCTTTTACATTGCTTTTTTAAACACAAGCGCTGTAAAAGGCCCTTTTAAAAAAAAATAAAGATATATTTTTCAGCGCTCTTTCTAACAAGCGCTGTAAAAGGCCCTTTTAAAAATTAAATAAAGATACAATTTACAGCGCTTACATTAAAAAGTGTTGTAAAAGACTCTTGTAAAAGAACCTTTTAAAAGCGCTTATAGTTACGAAGTTCACTTAATTCAAATTCGAACCGAGGCCTTCCAAGTGTGAATTCTAGGGGTTAACGCTCAAGAGTAACTAATATTAAAGGAAAAATTAAATATATGATAATAAATAATTGAATGTTGAATACTGTTCAAAAATTAAATATATGATAATAAATAATTGAATGTTGAATACTGTTCAATAATTAAATATATGACTATATAATTTATGGAATTCAAAAATGTGTTAATATTTATAATATAACTTTAATGTATTCAACAATAATTTTTATATTCTTAAAAAAATTAATAATATTAATTAAAGTTATATTTTAAAGAATAAAATAAACGTACCTAATAAAATAAAAAAGGTTATATTTGGTGTCTGATGGAGACCTTTTACAGCGCTTATTGGGAAAAGCGCTGTAAAAGAGCCTTCTAAAAAATTAAATAATGACCCCTTTTAAAGCGCTCATTTAACAAGCGCTGTAAAACGTTTTAAAAATAACATTCATCAGACACCTAACTGGACCTTATCTAACAGGATTTTCTTCAAACACCTTGTACGCATTTTTCGCAAAAACACATTGTTAACAGGCTCTTTAACAAAAACACATTGTTAACAAAAACATCAGACTCAAATCAATTTTTTGCAACATGGCAAATGAACCTGAAGACCAAGTTTCGATTTAAGAAGGAATATAAAGAGATAAAAAGGGTGTTGAACCTGAAGACCAAGTTTCGATTTAAGAAGGAATGTAGAGAGATAAAAAGGGCATTGTTTCGATTTAAGAAGGAACCTAAAGACCTGGAGATTGTTTTGCTTGGAAGTTCAGCATAAAAGGAGTAAGCTTTGATGTTTGTGAAGAAGATGCATAAAAGGAGTAAGCTTTGATGTTGGTGAATAGGAAGAGTCTAAAAAATAACATAACAAAACACAAAAATAACATCAAAAAACAATAAAGCCTTTTACAGCGCTCATTTAAACAAGCGCTGTAAAAGACTGTAAAAAAACATTCATATGACATAATTAAACAAGGAGGTCTATTACAGCACTTGTTCAAATAAGAGCTGTAAAAGACTCTTTTAAAAATAAAACAAAAAGTCCTTTTACAGCGCTTATTTGAAATAAGCGCTGTAAAAGACTTTAAAAAAACATTATGTAACATTATGTTTTTTACAGCGCTTATTTTGGAAAAGCGCTGTAAAAGAGCCTTTTAAAAAATTAAATAAGGACGCCTTTTAGAGCGCTTTTTTAGCAAGCGCTATAAAAGGCCTAAGCCTTTTAGAGCACTCTATGAAAAAGCGTTGTAAAAGGGTTATGAAAAAGCGTTGTAAAAGGGTTATATATATAACAGTAACCGCTTCAGTTTCCTCTTCATTACGTAAACTACACTATTAGAGCAACCTTCATCGTTCTTCTCTTCTTTTGTAAACCCTATAATCCCGTCCATTACGAACTGTATTTCCACGATCATCTCGTTCATTTCGAACCTTATTTCCATCAAAGATCATCTCTCCCATTGCTACCAATATATTTTCATTGAAATACGTAACCCTCATTACGTATTTCTTCAAACTGTTTTTCTGTGAACCTTAGTTATGTGATCTTTCTGCGTTCGCTCTTTTCTTTGCATTTCATCTTTCTTCGAACCATTATTCAGGTATTGATGTTATTAGGTTTTTGTAATCATTAAAATGCATGTTGAGCTTGTTTAAAATATATATACTGATACGTGTTGAGCTTGTTTAGAATAATGCATGATGCATGTTGAGCTTGTTGATGTTACACTAAACTACATGTTGAAC
>JBBPBS010000207.1:203019-267406 GCA_037974835.1 Cicer judaicum
CGTGAGCTTATTAGGGGTTGACTGGGGACAGGGAGCTTACGTGGGCTGACTGGGGACTGGGAGCTTACGTGAGCTGACTGGGGGCTGACTGGGGACTGACTGGGGACTGGGAGCTTACGTTGGCTGACTGGGGGCTGTCTGGGACTGGGAGCTTACGTGAACTTACTGGGGATAGGGAGCTTACGTGGGCTGATTGGGGACTGGGAGCTTACGCGGGCATGACTGGGGGCTCGTGGTTTCTGACTCGCGCGTCTCGATTTACCCACATCCGACAAAATAATTTGATTCCGTAGCTAGGTCCCCTCAACTAGACATCCAACACGCGCGCGCACGCCACGTCCACGTCTTAGTCGTAGTCGTAGTCGTAGTCGTCGCGCGCGTCTTGATTTACCCTCATCCGATAAAAAAACTTGATCCGGTTGCTACGCCCAACAACTAGCAAGCCAACACACGCGCGCGCGCCACGTCCACGTCTTAGTCGTAGTCGTCGCGCGCTTCTTGATTTACCTACATCCTTCCCTAAATTTTCGATTCCGTTGCTTCGCCTCTCAACTAGCAAGCCAACAAGCGCTCGAGCCCCACCCACGCCTACGTCGTAGTCGTGGTCGTAGAGCTCGCACGCGTGATGGTTTTCCACATTCGAGCCAAATTTTTGATTTTGCTACACCGTCTGTCAATTCACAAGCCAACATTTGCCGTATCATGCCCACATCCTTCCAAACATTTTTTGTCCTGGGCGACCCGGCTCAGTCCTGGGCGCGGGCGTAAATTCTGGCCTTGGCCAGGAGCTTGCATAGGGTCCCCCATATATGAACAAAGAGCCATTTGAGCCTAATTACCCCATTTTTTTGTTATATAGCTCATTACAAGCCTAAAAATGAAAAACAATGAACTGCTTCAATCTTGAGGGATAAATGAGTTTTTCCTTACATAAGTGTAGGGGTGCTCAACTTGTTTGTTTAAATTTGAGAGTGATGAAGATATATATATATATATATATATATATATATATATATATATATATATATATATGAGGAAAAATGGATGTGTTATGAACAAAGAGACTATGAAAATAAAAGTTAATGATGTTTTGTTGAGTTAATTAATGTTGTTTTTCTCTCTTCATCATTACTCTTTTATCCTCTTTTATTTTCAGCCCTAGTCTCCTTAGGATTATCTCACCATTACCTTGGCCACGTTTCAACCTAAATAAAGACGTTTTGATCAATATCTGCATGTGTTTCAAATATAGAATATAGAGGCTTGTCAAGCCTATGGTAGTGCTAGCTTTCATTATGTATTTTGAGTGTAACCAATAGCCCAAACACTTTGAGAGAATTTTATATTCCGGGAAGATTCTATCACTTATGATCCATATTTTAGTTAACTTGTCCTCTTGTTTGCCTTGGTTGTGATAAAAAAACTATTCATAATTGCCTTAAGCTAGAAATATTTTTCTCTCTCACCACTTTGCCTTGATCATAGCATTTGGGCACATGTTTTAAACTTTTTAGTTTGGTATTTTAAAAGCTCTTTATAGCTTAGATTAATATTTTTAGTTTGTTTCTAAACTTTGGGTTGAATTTGAATTATAATTTTATTATTTGCATTTTAATTTTATTATTTATATTTTTACTCTTTCTCGCTCTGTAGATCATAACTTGAGCTATGGATATCAGATTGGAACATATGAGCATGCGTTGGAAAGCTAAAAATCCGAGCTACAACTTTTGTGTTGGAAGGAAAGACCAATTCCGAACTTTATTGACCGAAGTTGTAAATTTCGTAATCTGGATTTTTGTAATAATTTCAATTAGCAGGCCACTTGTTTTTAAGCCCTAAACCGTAGAGTCCAATATCAAGTACTATATATTGGCAGTTTTGTTTCTTTTCTAAGAACGGAAAAATTAGGATTCAAATTTCTACAAGAAATAAATAGTGTTATTTTAATTTCATGGAAGGCTAATTTTATAAGATTAATCCACGAGTTCAGAGTTTTATCAACACCTTGAGATTTAGGTTACACTGTCAATTTCTATTCATGATTATATTCTTGTTTATTTGATTATATTGATATTTTGATTTCTCAAATTGAATTTCAATAGGATTCATTAAATTTATTTGACAGAATTTGGTTTCGATTTCTAATTTAATTGGATTATAATTTTGCGACGCTTGATTGTTAATTGTAATATTTTGATGATTGTGATGCTTAATCCAATCAAAGAAACCAAATTCACATAGTATTGATTACGCTTGTTTGATCAATTGTATAGTCAAATAAGAATAGAATTATAAATTAGAAATTAAACTCATTGATAGAATCTGTGATAGGTAAACTCAAATAAATAGATTAATCATTTTGCTCATCTGTTAAATCAAAAATAAAATAAAAAAACCTTTTAATTTCAATTTTCAATTTGGTTATTATTATTATATCAGAAGTCCTTGCAAAATGATTCGAGTTATTACCTCTATTTACATTTTATCAATTGTATTTGACCCGTGTGCAATAGCAGATCAAAGGCTTAGTAATCATCTCCAAGGACATTACTCTTAACTCAGTTCTTTATGTTCCAAAGTTGAATTGCAACCTTTTGTCCATAAGTAAATTGACTCAAGATCTAAATTTTTTCACTAAATTCTTGCCTCACCTATGCGAATTTCAGGATCTGAATTCTGGGAGGAAGATTGGCAATGCTTAGGAATGTGCAGATCTCTACTTCCTTCAAGCTAGTGAGTTCAAGAAGAGAAAAAATAATTCAGTCTATGTTGTTGCATCAAGTGGTGAAAACCTATAGGAAGCTGTCATGCTATGGCACTATCGTTTAGGACATCCAAACTTTATGTACCTTGAAAAAATGTTTCCTTCTCTATTCAATAAATATTCAAATTTGTTACAATATGCAATCTGTCAATTATCTAAACACTCGCATAATCATTATCCTCCTCAATCTTATAAACTATCCCAACCTTTCTCATTAATCCATAGTGATGTTTGGGGACCTTCCCGTGTTAAGAATATAATTGGTTCAGAATGGTTTATAACCTTTATAGATGATCATACACGAGTTACATGGGTGTTCCTTATGAAAAAAAATCTGAAGTGGGAGAAATCTTTGAGAACTTCAACAATATGATACAAACCCAATTTAAAACGAAAATCCAAGTCCTACGAACTGACAATGGTCGTGAATAATATCACCACTCCCTCAAATCTCACCTTATCAAGCATGGAATGATTCACCAAACTAGTTGTGTGAACACACCACAACAAAATGGTATTGTCGAGAGAAAAAATAGACACCTCATGGAGGTTACTAGGTCCCTTATGCTATCAACTAATGTACCAAATCATTTTTGGGGTGAAGTTTACCTTTCAGCATCATATTTAATTAACAAAATGCCTTCTAAAGCCCTCAAGTTCAAAACCCCTTGCCAAACACTTCTATCCATTTACCCACACATTAAAATCCTTTCATCCATTCCTCCCATAGTTTTTGGCTGCACTGCATGTGTCCATGACAACCAGCCTAACAAAGGAAAAGTAGATCCCAAATCCCTAAAATGCATATTCTTAGGATACCCACCAAATAAGAAGAGACACAGGGGCTACTGCCCCATAAGCAAAAAATTATACCATTCCATGGATGTAACCTTATTTGAAAATCAACCTTACTATCCTAAAGTTAGCCTTCAAGGGGAGAGAAAACAAAACATAGCAGAATTCCAACCTTGAGAAATGGAACAACATTTGCAACATGAAATGGAACATAATTTGCAACATGAAATGGAACAAAATTTGCAATAGCAGTAGAATTTGCAACATCTTTTACAAACAAAACATACCCTTATACAACAAGAAGTTGTAGAACCAGAAATTGACCTTGTGACTGGAGAAACTGTAAAATCTGCAACCAGATCTGAGACAAAACCAAAAAAAAGAATTACTGGTGTACACAAGGAAGAAGAAAACTCAAAGGGAGGAAGAAATCTGCACATCTCCAAGGCTAATCCAAAATTCTGAACCTAATACAGATTTAGAATTTCTACGAGGTAATATAGTTTTTGAGCCTAATGATACTTGTAGTCCAAATGAGAATGATCTTAACTTACCAATTACTGTGAGAAAAGCAGTGAGGTCATGCACTCAACATCCAATTGGCAATTATGTATCTCATAGAAATTAGTCACAAGAATACATGACTTTCATCATCATATTGGATAACATAAAACTTCCAAAAAATGTTCAAGAAGTTGTCCAACATGTTGAATGGAAGATTGCAGTGAAAGATGAAATTAAAGCACTGGACAAGAATGGAACATGGAAATTTGTGGAGTTGCTAGAAGGAAAAGAAAAACCAGTTGGGTGTAAATGGATCTTCTCTATAAAGCACAATGCTGATGGGAGTGTGAATAAGTACAAAGCCCACTTGGTGACAAAAGGGTTCACCTAATCATATTGGGTGGACTACGAAGAAACATTTGCTCTAGTGAAAAAACTAAATTATGTTCGTGTCATTATCTCCTTATTTGTAAATCTAGATTGGCCCTTACACCAACTAGCGTCAAGAATTCTTTTCTAAATGGTGAACTCGAAGAAGAGGTATACATGAAAATACCACATGGTCTAGAAACTCCACAAACAATTGGCAAGGTATGCAAGCTCCATAAATCACTTTATGGTCGTAAGTAATCCCCACGGGCATGGTTTGAAAGACTAACGCGAGTTGTTAAGGGTCACGACTTTACTCAATGCCAAACCGGCCATACAATGTTTGTCAAGCATTCTACTGAAGGAAATGTGGCAATATTTACTGTTTTTGTGGATGACATCATAATCTCAGGCAATGATGACAAAGAGATAGAAGAACTCAATAGATTTCTAGCTAAAGAATTTGAGGTCAAGGACCTTGGACACCTAAAATATTTTCTTTGAATGGAGATTGCTCGTTCGAAACATGGAATCTACGTATCCCAAAGAAAATATGTGCTAGACCTGTTCGAAGAAACATGAATGTTAGGGTGCAAGCCAACATATACATCGATGGAACCTCACCTTAAATTGGCAGAACAAGAAGGCAGCCTCCAAGTTGATAAGGAGAGATACCAAAGATTGGTAGGAAAGATAATTTACCTAACTCACACAAGACCAGATATTGGTTACTGAGTGAGTATGATAAGTCGTTTCATGAATAAGCCAACTGAAGATCACATGAAAGCTGTGACTCGAATTTTGCAGTACCTCAAAAAGACACCTGGGAGAGGTCTTCACTTCAAAAAGGACCCGATTAGGAGTGTGAAAATGTTCACAAATGCATATTTTGGCTGGTTCGTTGACTGATTGCAAGTCAACAAGTGGGAATTGCACATATGTATGGGGAAACTTGACTACATGGAGAAGTAAAAAACAGTCGGTGGTGGCAAGAAGTAGTGTCGAGGTTGAATTCAGAGCAATTGCTCATGACATTTGTGATGGAATTTGGTTGTAGAGAATGCTTATGGAATTAGGAGTACCAACAGATTCCACCATGAGCCTTTAGTGCGACAACAAGGCAACCATCAATATTGCAAAAAATCCAGTCCACCATGATAGAATAAAACATGTGGAGATAGAGAGACATTTCATAAAAGAAAAGATAGATGGTGGAATTATCAAGTTGGAATACATCCCTTCCAAGAACCAAATTATAGACATACATCCCTTCCAAATCTAATTTTGAGAACTTAAGGTCTAAGCTAGGCATGATTGACATCTACTGCCCAACTTGAGGGGAGTGTTGAATTCCAAACTGTGGCTGAGGATAAGTCATTTATTACTGATAATTTTTTTTATTAATTTATTATATTATATAGGACAACTGTAGTGAATATCAAGAGACCTTGTATAGTTAATCCCTCCTATTTAATTCTGATTTATTTATTAGACTAGGTAATGAAGTATTTAAACCAGAATTTGTAACCATTTTGATTCAAGAAATGGAAAGATCGTTTCCTCAATAATTTGCATGAATTGCATATAGACCTTTTCATCTAATTCTCCATTCAGGAAATCATTGTTCACATCTAGTTGCATGATTTTCCAATTTTGTTAAGCTGCCAAGGTAAGTAAAACTCTAACAGTGGTTAACTTTGCCATTGGAAAAAAGGTGTCTAGAAAATCAATTATAGCTTGTTGTGTGTAGCCTTTAGCTACAACCCTTGATTTATATATATCCAAGGTACCATCATCATGCTTTGTTGTTCTTCAAAGCTATCAGTTCTTCAGCTATAGCTTTCCTCCATTTTTCAAATCTAACTGCTTGATGATAGAATTGTGGCTCATATGCTAAGTTAATTTGCATGATGTAGTTTATGTATGGTGTTGAAAGTCTGGAGTAGGTAAAATGATTTTGAATAGGATGTATGGTGTTGCAGTCATAAGCCTCCAGATAGGAAGGTGGCTTATGAGCTCTGTCTAATCTTCTAAGTTATTCTTTGTGGGAAAGTTAGGTCCTTCTGTGTCTGATTCCATGTTAAGCTCATGTGAGTGTTTTGAGCTTCCATCTTGATGTCCATCATATTGATCTAATTGTTCTCTAATGTCCTCAACTTCTTGTTTTGATTCTATGTTGGGTGTATGATCTGGGATAGGCTGAGCTATGAAAATGGTAGAAAAAAATGTCTGCCTCCTCCATGGTCTTCATGTTGTGGAAGGAAATTATAGTCTAATGAAAAATGACATCTCTTGAAATAAACTTCCATGTTTCCATCTCATATACACAAGTTAGCTCTTGGACTAAATTTTGTTCTAGATTGAGGTATGGTTGTAGCATAAACTAAACACTCAAACATCTTTAATCTAGCATAATCATGGATTTTATTATATAAGATTTCAAAAGGAGATAGATTTTTTACGATAGGAGAAGGAATCCTGTTAATAAGATGAATTGTTGTAGACACCTTATCTCCCCAAAATTTTGTTGGTATTTTAGACTGAAGCAACAAGGTCCTTGCCACATTGAGAAGGTGTTGATGCTTTCTCTCGACAACTAAGTTCTGTTGAGGTCTGTGTGGGCAAGACAATTGGTGCATGGTTCCTTGATCCTATAAGAAATCAGAAAGTGCCAATTCATTAGAGTTATTCGTCTTAATACATTTTATACCAGAATTAAATTGAGTCTTGACAAAGGAAAGTAACTGAATTATCCTGATAGTAGCTTCACTTTTGGATTTGATAAGATATATCCAAGTGAACTTACTATGGTCATCAACAATGGTTAAGAAATGTGAGTTTCCATCATAAGTGGTATTGGCAAAAGGTCCCCAAACATTACAATGAATAAGATCAAAAACTTTAGTTGTAAAATTCTTGAAGGATTGGAAAGGGAGTCTATGCAATTTAGCTAAAGGAAAAATACCACATGAGGGAGTAGAATAATATGAAGAAATGTTATATTTAATCTACTTAATATAAGAAAAGAATATGTTGTTTAAATTATCAAAGTGCCCTTGTCTAAATATTGCATTGAATAACAAATAGCAGGGATAATTTAGTCTCAAAGACATGGTAAAATGTTCAGATTAAACTATCAAACTACTCTCATCTATAAATTATACTACAGAACAAGTGATAATGTTAATTTGGTCTCAAATGGACTAATATTTTCCTTTTTGCAATCACATTCATTGAGAAAACAATTTCAGTACATGTCATAGAAATATTCCACATTTTGTCTGTAAACTGTTCATCATGTAACATAAAAAAGTGGTTGTAAAAGAGAGATAAAGTCGAAGAGTTTATTGAACAATTTCTTCATGCAAACTAAAATTAAAGAGACACTAGTCTTTCATTTTAGTTCCTATCAGTAAGAAAACTTAACAATGAGAGATGAGATGAAATAGATGAAGTTTAGAGTATCAAAATGAATTTTTATTTTATTTTGAAATACTAACATCGTAGGTATGAAATTTAATCATATAAAGGTACTAATTTCACTTCAAAAAATAACAAGTTTAGAGCATCAAATTGGTTCTTTTTATTTTTAAATACTAACATAGTATGCAATTTGACTAATGATGAAATTTTCGACTAAAAAGAGAGAAGGAATTTTGGTTTTAAATCAAAATTGAGGAAAATCAATTTTGGGTCTAAATATTGCATTGAATAACAAATAGCAGGGATAATTTGGTCTCAAAGACATGGTAAAATGTTCAGATTAAACTATCAAACTACTCTCATCTATAAATTATACTAAAGAACAAGTGACAATGTTAATTTGGTCTCAAATGGACTAATATTTTCCTTTTTGCAATCACATTCATTGAGAAAACAATTTCAGTACATGTCATAGAAATATTCCACATTTTGTCTGTAAACTGTTCATCATATAACATAAAAAAATGGTTGTAAAAGAGAGATAAAGTCGAAGAGTTTATTGAACAATTTCTTCATGCAAACTAAAATTAAAGAGACACTAGTCTTTCATTTTAGTTCCTATCAGTAAGAAAACTTAACAATGAGAGATGAGATGAAATAGATGAAGTTTAGAGTATCAAAATGAATTTTTATTTTATTTTGAAATACTAACATCGTAGGTATGAAATTTAATCATATAAAGGTACTAATTTCACTTCAAAAAATAACAAGTTTAGAGCATCAAATTGGTTCTTTTTATTTTTAAATACTAACATAGTATGCAATTTGACTAATGATGAAATTTTCGACTAAAAAGAGAGAAGGAATTTTGGGTTTAAATCAAAATTGAGGAAAATCAATTTTGGGTATAAATATTGCATTGAATAACAAATAGCAGGGATAATTTGGTCTCAAAGTCATGGTAAAATGTTCAGATTAAACTATCAAACTACTCTCATCTATAAATTATACTAAAGAACAAGTGACAATGTTAATTTGGTCTCAAATGGACTAATATTTTCCTTTTCGCAATCACATTCATTGAGAAAACAATTTCAGTACATGTCATAGAAATATTCCACATTTTGTCTGTAAACTGTTCATCATATAACATAAAAAAATGGTTGTAAAAGAGAGATAAAGTCGAAGAGTTTATTGAACAATTTCTTCATGCAAACTAAAATTAAAGAGACACTAGTCTTTCATTTTAGTTCCTATCAGTAAGAAAGCTTAACAATGAGAGATGAGATGAAATAGATGAAGTTTAGAGTATCAAAATGAATTTTTATTTTATTTTGAAATACTAACATAGTAGGTTGAAATTTAATCATATAAAGGTACTAATTTCACTTCAAAAAAATAACAAGTTTAGAGCATCAAATTGGTTCTTTTTATTTTTAAATACTAACATAGTATGCAATTTGACTAATGATGAAATTTTCGACTAAAAAGAGAGAAGGAATTTTGGGTTTAAATCAAAATTGAGGAAAATCAATTTAGAAGACCTCGATTATGTAGAAAGCTAGCCAAGAGAAAAAGAAAGAGGTAAACATGGTTGTTGTTAAAAACTTCAGTGCGACATCCAGCACAGTGATCACCGACGAAGTTGCTCTGATCATGAAATAAATATATGGCTTTTGTTGCAGATATTATGGGGAAGAAGATGACGGACTTGGTTTTCCCAATGGTGTTCCATGGTGATCAGAAAATAAGAGAGAAAATGGTTCCTGAGGTTTTTTTTTTTTTTTTTGAAATCTTACCAATTTGCAAATAGTTTGAAGGGTTTGTAGAGAAAGATGATAGGAATTTAATGGTGGTGGTTTCGTGTCTAAAGGAGGCCGGACGAGGATACAATAGTTTATGAAAGGGGTTGCTATGAGAAAAGAAGAAACAAAACTGTTGTTTTTTTTTCAAAGTAACGGGACCCGTGATTTGCAAGGGTTTGCGTGTGATGGATTATTTTATTAATCAATTAATTAGAGAAGTTAAAGTATATTTTAGTCAGTAATTCATATAATTAAAATAGTAAATAAAATTTACAATGAAATTGATGTTTGTATAGTTGTATGAATGTGAAAAATAGTTGAATGCAAAGAACATTAATAATAAATGAACTTGGATTTAACAAAATATAACCTAATATGAGATAACAATGTTGTTTACTGTAAATCAAATACAAAAGCATAATTCAGTTGTGGTTTTTTGTCATTGTCATTAGGGGTGAGAATAGGTCAAGTCAGGCCAGACTTTGAAAGGCCTGAGCCTGGCCTATGGCCTATCATAGGTTGTTTTTTTTTTTGCCTAGCATGACCTTTTTAAAAGTTTTTTCTGGTCTGTAAGCCTATTTAAAAGTCTTATTCACATTAAAATATTTAAATGTTCTACTAATACTACATGATGCTCTCCACATACCAATATCTATATATATTAAACAAAAAATAATTTTTCTAACAAAATAATTTAAAAAAAATCTGAAACAAAATATCCTTTAAATCTTAAAAAAAATGTTTGGTTTCAAATAATAGATTTTTTTTCTTCTGAAACAAGCATACCTATTATTATCTTCAAACCTCTTTCGCTCTTCACTCTCGACAAAGCCACATAAAGTTGGCCATGACTAAAAATAGGCCTTGACAAATACAATCCTACATAGTTAAACGATTGTTCTTATGACTTATTAATTGTCATGGCATATGAGACCAACCCCAAAAAGACAAAACAAATTAAAAAATCAAACAATGAACAAAAGGAAACTTCAACAATAATTAAAATGTCACAAAAATCATAAAATCCAAAACAAAATCACAAACCCTAAAAAATCCATTATACAATAAATATTAACCATAAAAAAAGAATTCATAAAAGACACCAAAGAGAAACCCTAAAAGACGCAAAACAAATTCGAAAATCAAACCCATAACAAAAACAAAACTTCAACAATAATTAAAATGTCAGAAAAATCATAAAACCCAAAACAAAATCAAAGACCCTAAAAGACCCATTATACAACAAATATTAGCCATAAATAAACAAACCATAAAAGACCCATAAGAGAAACCCTGAAAGAACCAAAACAATTTCAAAAATAAAATCCAAAACAAAAAGAAAACTTTAACAAATTTAAAATATCACAAAAATCATCAAACCTAAAACAACATCAAAAATCCTAAAAGACCTATTATACAATAAATACGAACCATAAAAGGCCCAAAAGAGAAACCATAAAAGATCCAAAATAGATTCAAAAATCAAACTCATAACAAAAACAAAACTTCAACAAAAATTAAAATGTCACTAAAATCATAAAACCCAAACCAAAATCAAAAACCTTAAAAGACCCAAAATAGATTAAAAAATCAAACCTAGAACAAAACAAAACTTCAACAAATTTAAAATGTTAGAAAAAATCATAAAAAAAAAACTGAAACTCTAAAAGACAAATTAGACAATAAATACCAACCTTTTTGTTCTTAGTGATGAGAAATGGTAGTGACAACGAGAACGATGGAGGTGGCTATGATTTAGATCGAAACATCAACATTGGAGGACGTGTGAAGGATTTGTGGTGGCACAGTGAAAACAGTGATGACTAGGGTTTCTTGGTGAATGTTAAGTTGAGTGATGAGTGAGTGTGAAGATTAGGGTTACAAAAAAACAAAGCCATCTAAATTATTCAATGTTTAATATTTATTATGTTTTTGTCAGTTAAAGTGTGCGACTCATGCGACTGCACGAGTCTTCTACTAGTTTTATTCATTAAAGTCCTAATAACATAATCATATACACGACCTAATCAAGCATGCCATAAATGGCTATGACTCCTAGGAAAAACAATTATCATGATTGAAATTATTACATATATCATAATTAGGAAACAAATGTCCAACATAATTAGAATTACAATCATTATTACTAGTAACAACAGACAAAAGAACTGACAATGGTATGCTTATATAGGTAGGGGCGTTGATGCATATTACCCTTGCCAATTATCCTCTGAAGCTTGTGCTCTTGAATCACAAAGGAATCATTACAGGTGAATCTTTGATCAAATCACTAGCATATAAAATGTTAATAGTAAAATCATGAATATAAAGAACATGCAACAATTGGATATTAGTGAAATGCTTCGTTTCATTAATTATTATTATTATTATTATTAAATAAGTTAAAACAAAACCAACCTCTTTTCTACTTTATTTTCCACTTCACATTTTTCCTACTTCTTCTTCTCCATCTCTCAGCTACAACATCTACCCTCCTTATTTATTTTTTATGTTTTTGCTCTCTTCTTTTTCTTATTACTTCTTCTCACTCCACAACACTTAAACTCTCAATCCTTAAAAGAAATTTAACATCCCCAAGAGTATAACTTCTCATACTCCTATAAATACTCTTGGCTAGGATTTTTAGGGGTTAAGGTTAGTAAGTCAAGGAAGGATAATGATACCCACTTCTTGAAAGTTGTTTATTGAGACTCTTTTAGGTAAATACACAACTCTTATGCTAATAATGAATCTCAAGGAAATGTAGTTTTGTTTAAAAATCTTATTTTGTGCTTAGAATAGATGTAAAATAGCTGCAGACATAGGGTGATAATAGATTCTTGTGAGTAAACTGTGTACCTGGGCACAACTTACTTGCATGTTCTTTTGTACGCAAAACAACTTACTTGTGAGTCTCATCTTTTGTATGAACCTGTGTTTAAATTCATCATCACTATCTTTCCACATTTTCTTGTCGTCTTATTCAATTTTTTATCAATGTTCTTTGATTAGGTGAGAATGATACCCAAGACTAGGAATCCTACTATAAGGGAAATTGCTATGAGTCAATTGCCCAATCCCAAAGCGCTCATCTATGAGGTCGTGCTTTAGTTCATGCTCAAAATCGGCATAGAGGTAGGGTTGACGGACAGGGCTTGGATGCCGATGTTGAGGAACCTAGGAGGAGGCGTGAAAATCCAGTCGTGGAAGAGTTTGTCGTTGGTCTATAGATATTACAATAGGATTTGCAACAACTTGTTGGGGTTGTCGTCGGACAACAACATGAGGGTGACCAAAGACATGAAAATCTCAATGAGCAACAAGAGGTCAAACAAGTTGAGCAACAAATGACTGCTGCAACAAGGGGGATTGAGGTTACTTTACCATACTTCATGAAGCTTAAACCCCCTACTTTTTTATGGGTCTAGTGTGACTGAGGACCCACAACAATCATTATAGTTTAGAGCAGCTTTGGAGAGCATTAAGTTGTCATGAGGTAAGAGTAGTAGAATTGACATCATTTCAACTAATAGGTGTGACAGGTGATTGGTTTGATATAGTATCATGTGGTATACAAGTTGGGTCACCTTCGTTAGCATGGGAGAGAGTTCTCTTAGTTGTTCATGGCTCGTTTTCTTCCAGAGAGTGTTAGAGATGAATTAGCTCATGAGTTTGAGCGATTGGAGCAAACGGAGGGTATGACAATTTTATAGTATAGTGCTCGCTTTACAGAGCTTTCTAGACGCGCTCCTTACCCAATCACTGAGGAGATGTGAGTCAAGAGGTTCATTAGAGGATTGAGGGATTAATTATTTGGATATGTGGTTTGGTCGAATTGAATTTGGCACTTCTAATTGAACAACGACAGAAGGAAAAAGAAGGTAATAGACAAGATTCACGGAAGAAATAAAGGGTTGAAGGATCTTACAGTAACTATCCAAATCGCGATGGTGGATCTATATTTGGTTATTAGGGGAAACAAAGACTCGTGTTAAAAAAAAGGTTGTCATAACGGGTAGTCTTTTGGGATAGTGTAGAGACGTAGATCAGATTCTAAAGCAGCATCACAATCCACTTTCCCTCAAAGACATTTCGATGTTCCAGCTACATGATGTTCTATTTGTGGTAGGTTTCACTTTGGAAACTATTCCAGAGACAGTAAGGTGTGCTATCAATGTGGGATTGTCTTGTAGACAAGACACATTCATTCTCTAGTTATGCATCAACACCAACAACTTTGGCATCTTCTCAGGCTCATTTTGCATCAGTGTGACAAAGTGGAAATTCTTATGTTAGAGGTTCAAGAACATCTCAGCAGGAAGGTAGGAGATTTGGTGGTAGAGGTCAGATACCAGTAGGAAGAGTTCAGGCTTGAGTGTTTGCTATGACTTGTTAGGATGCTTTGACATCTAATGCAGTAGTTACATGAATACTTTCTATTTGTTCCAAAGATGGTTATGGTTTTTTTGATCTTGGAGCTACACATTCTTTTGTATCCTCGAGGTTTTCTTCTCGACATGGTAAATGTTCATCTTTTCTAGAAGAAGCTTTAGTTGTGGCTACACTTGTTGGAGAAACTTTTCTTGCTAAGCCAGTGTATCATTTTTGTCATATAGTTATTGGGAGCAAGGTGTTACTAGTAGATTTAGTAGTTATTGACTTGGTAGGTTTTGATGTGAATTTGGGTATGGATTGGTTGGCTTTGCATCATGCCAATTTGGATTGTCATAACAAAGTGGTGAAATTTGAGATATTGGGACAAATCAATCTTCTCATTTCAAGGAGAACGTTGTTGGGTACCACATAACCAAATCTCATCCTTGAGAGAGCTAGCAAGTTAATCAGTAGAGGTTATCAAGTGTACTTAGCCTTGGTAAGGGATACACAAGTGGCTGAGGAGGAATTGGAAAAAATTCTAATAGCATGTGAATTTTCAGATGTTTTTCCTGAAGAACTTCCTGGGTTGCCACCTGAAGGGAGATTGAGTTCTCTAATAGACTTGGTTCCTAACACTCATCCTATATCTGTAACTCCTTATCGTATGGCCCGAACAAAACCTAAGGAGTTAAGGGAACAACTTCAAGATCTTCTTGATAAGGGTTTTATTCGCCCAAGTTCTTCTCCTTGGGGAGCACCAATCTTATTTGTAAATAAGAAAGACAGGTCCATGCGGCTATTTGTAGACTATAGAAAGTTGAATAAAGCAATTGTAACGAATAAATATTTGTTACCTCGTATTGATGAGTTGTTTGACAAACTTCAAGGAGCTCATTGTTTTTGTAAGATTGATTTACGGTCGGGGTATCACCAGTTGAAGATTAAGGGGGATGATATAACGAAGACAATTTGTCGCACGCGTTATGGACATTATGAATTTCTGGGTATGTCTTTTGGGTTTACTAATGCCCCAATAACTTTTATGTATTTGATGAATCAATTTTCTAAACCCTTCTTGGATCAATTCGTGATTGTGTTTATTGATGATATCCTTGTTTAGTCTAAGAGTAAAAAAGAACACAAGCGACATTTAAGGTTGGTTTTTCAAACTTTAAGAGATAAGCAATTATATGCCAAATTCACTAAATGCGAGTTTTGGTTGGACAATGTGGTTTATCCAAGTAAGGTGGAAGAAGTGCAGAATTGGCCCATACCTACCATAGTAAAGGAGATTCAGTGTTTTCTTGGGTTAATAGAACCTTAAGACAACTTGTTGTACCTAATGTCAATTATAATCTATTGTGTATCAAATATCATGAAGTTAATGTATCATTTGAACTTAAATCTAGTTTAACACACTTGCTTCCAAAGTTTAACGGTCTTGCAGGTGAGGATCCCCACAAACACTTGAAGGAATTCCATGTTGTGTGTTCTACCATGAAGCCTCAAGAAGTCACAAAATACTAAATAAAGTTGAGACGCTTCTCATTTTCACTCCAAGATGCTGACAGGGACTGGTTATACTACCTTCAACCAGGTTCTGCTCAATCATTACATGAGCTGCTTCCCTGCCTCAAGAGCTGCTTCAATTAGAAAAGAAATATGTGGCATCAGGAAGATTGATAGGGAATCATTACATGAGTATTGGGAGAGATTCAAGAAATTAGTGTATAACTGTCCTCATCACCAAATTTCTGAACAATTTCTCATCCATCATTTTTAGGAAGAGTTGCTACCTATGGATAAAAGCTGCAAATGTTTTGATTGAGAACATGTCCATTAATTCTCAGTAGTTTACAACTAGAAGCTATTCAACCGTGTTGACAAGGGGTGTGAATGAAATTCAAGCTTCTTCCCACAAGAATTTAGAAGGCACACTTGATGAGCTTACATCTTTAGTAAAAAAAACTAGAAATAAGTAACACCCAAACAATGGTCTCTGGTATTTGCACTTCTCCATAGCGTCCTTCATATTCATGTCCTACATTGCAAGAAGATCCAATTGTCGATGCTCCTCAAGCATATGCAGCAAATATATACAATCGTCAATCCAACTAAAATATGTCATCTAACACGTACAATCCTGGTTGGAGAAACCATCCCAACCTAAGATGGGGGAATTCATCTGCACAACAGCAATCTAGACAGTAGCAGCATCAAAATATTTCTCAACAGCAAAACAATGCACCTTCATTAGAGGACCTCGTTAAGCAGATGGCTATCCAGAATCTTAAATTTCAACAAAGAACAAATTGCACCATTCAAAATTTGGAAACAAAGATTGGTCAGTTAGCCACTTCAATTAATCAATTGCAGGTCAAATCAAATGCCTGCACAGTGAATAGTAAATCCAAATGCTCCCAATGTTAGTGCAATCACATTAAAGTCTGGGAAATTTGTTGAAATACCAAAGGTACCTGAAACTACCGAGAAAAATAACAAGGTTGCTTAGGACACTTTAATACCTATAACTGGTGATGTTAAGCAAAATATACCACTTCCTTTTCCTCAAAGGGTAGTGAAGACTAAGAAAATGGATGAGGCAGATAAGGACAAGGAGATCTGGGATATAGTTAGGAAGGTGGAAGTGAACATGCCCCTTTTTGAAGCAATTAAACAGATTCCAAGATATGAAAAATTTCTAAAAGATTTGTGCACACACAAGAGAAGGTTAAAAGATAATGAAAGGGTAAAAATACTTCCCCAAAAATACTTCTGTACCATTTTTTGGTGCGACATGGGGAAGTTTAAATTCTTGGGGAAGTATTTTTGTACAGGTGTCTGCTGAGAATACTCCAAGGGTATGAACTATGTCTGATAGGTTTCATATCCTCGGTGTATTTCTCTATTTAAATACTTTCTATTTGTATTTCAAAAACTATTTTCGCTGCTTGTAAATATTTGTTGACTTTTGTCGTTATGTTACGACTTAAATATTTTATCCAAAAGTATTTATTTCTTAACTTTTGAAATTCGAATTTTGTTTTAAAAAAAAATACACTCGCATTGTTAAAAATAGGGGTGTTACATAAATACACAACTCTTATGCTAATAATGAATCTCTAGGAAATGTAGTTTTGTTTAAAAATCTAATTTTTGCTTAGAGTAGATGTAAATGATTTTTATAGTTTCAAATTGATAGCTCTAGTTATATATATAATCTTGACTCTGATACCAAGAGCATTTGTTTACTGAAATAGATAACAATTTACATTAAATATAGTCTAGCTTCCAAAACAAAAATTGTTGGGTGGAAAAAACTATGCTTGGAGCAATGACTTGGTTACTAATTGCAACTTACAAAGATGTGAAAAATTTCCACCATCTTGAACTAGCTTATTCAAGCTCCACTTTTGTATTTTTACCAAGTCCCGATGCAACTTGTAAGTGCAAAATTGCATTAAGACAAGAACAAGAACTTATTAGATTAAAACTCTTTCACAAACTCTTCCATAAACTTGTGCCTTTTCTCAGCCCTCCTTTGTCCAGCCTGAAATAGATAGCTTAAATTAAAATTCTATGACAGATTTAAAACATAGGATTCAATTGATATACAACGTTATACTCATGAATGGTTGTGATGTGCTGACAATGTAAAACTTTTAGACTGACAGTGTATGACAATTAAACTCTTAAAACATATACATTTTATTTTTAAGAATGCATCAGAGAAATTGGAACATGAAAAGAAAAATGCACACTTAGGTGTTTTTGGTTGAAAATTTGATAAGGTTATAAAAAATTGTAATTAAGCTGTACCTTGGTTTTCATCATATCTTTAAGCTTGAGAAGCTTCTCATGAAAATGATTAATTGAAGTTTGTTCCTCTTTGTTCATGTATTGTTCCTTGGATAAATTAGATCTTGGCAAAATTGCAGGATCATGCAGCATCCTCTTCTTATTCCCGCCAAAGGTGAAGCAACGCGCAATTCCTGATATTGAAGGCAGACGAAGAGATTAAAATAAGTTTCTTTTCCTGTTTTGATTTTCACTTCAACAAATAAAAAGTATAAAAGAATATAAGATCCAATACTTTTCTTATTTAAGACAGATTTAAAAACACTATTTGCGTTGTTTTTAAATATACATTCTTCCTAGTTTGTCTTTCATCTTCTCTCTACCACAAGTTTTTTACTACATGAGTCTTCCATATGTTGTCAGCGATATAAAATGAATAAAAATTTACTTCACTGAAAATAAAAACTGAAAATGTTTTCAGAAAGTAAATGGACCTAAGTATATCACATTTAAGTAGCCCTTTAAATATTCCCCTTCTTATGAAAAGCCTATACACAACTCATTTCGTGGAATATGAGAGGTTTGTTATTGTTAGTTAGTTACTTTAGGTTGGGTTAATTAGATGAAATAAATAAGGCATGTATGTTGCTTATAAAGAGGTAGAAGGGATTAGAGAGTGGGCATGCTGTAAATTGAGAGATTAAGGCCTTTTGGCATTGGGAGGTGGACAAACCCTATAAGCTATGAAACACTAACACAAACATGGATACTAGATATGACACTGATATTGACATGTCGATATAATAATAATTTGAAAAAATGGAATGGTTGAATATAACTAACTATATGTGCCGTGTCGAATATCCACACGTGTCCGACATGAGACACGTCAGCAATAGGAAGTATAGCCTCAAAGAGCTGACATATTTCTGCAATCAAAGGGAATTCTTCCCCATTTTCCAGTAATATAGGATACTAGATTCTACGAAGTACCTATAGCACCAATAGCATCAAGTCTATCAGCATCTTGCACAACCCCAAATTCTGGAGACCATTCAGTATTTCCTTTTCCTGCCACCTCCTCTTTGAAACCTGTATATTGGAAGCAGCATCAATAATGAGTACTATTTTCCAATAAATAAGCAGTATTTCCACTTTATTTTAGCAACTTACCCATTTCTTCGATGATCTTCAAAATTTTGGATTTGTTGTTCTCCTCAACTCCTTGTTCCTCAAGAAAATTTTGAACAGTTTTTTCCTCAGATGGATCCCTGAATGAAAGAGTATTAGCTCAGAGTCATAAAGTTTAGGTTGCATAATAAAAAATCATATGATTATGCAAAAAAATATGAGGTTTATGGTTCAACAAACATTAATCACACAGTATATAATAGTTACTAACCTCAGGTATTTGTAGTCAGCTGCAGTATTGAACAAAAAAGTAAATAGTAGGTATAGGGGGAAATGAAATATGAAATATGAAATATAAAATAGAGTTGATTAGCTACCAATATCATGGAGCAGTGCAGCAAGCTCTACCTGAAATGGAAAAATGAGAATGAGGCAAGCATGATATTACAGTAGAAGAAGTAGGAGGAAGAAGATAATAGGAGGAGTAGTTACGATTTCCATGGAATGAGGATGAGAAGAGAGACCTTCCTCAGAAGCAAGTGAAAGAGCAAGGTCACGAACTCTCCAAACATGAGCAGCATCGTGTGAAGCATCATTCCCTTTCATCGTTTTCTCAACCAAAGCCTCAGCAGCCTTTCTTACCTTCTCCATCCTCTGCTCTCTTCCACCAACTCCACACCTACCTTCGCGAATTAACAACAATTTTGAACGAACCAAAGTAGTTGGAAATTGGAATATAAGTCACAGAGCATGCAAAATGCAGGTATTGTTAGCGTTTTATACGGAACACGTATGGAACTAAACCCTAACCCAAATGAGGCATAAAATTGGGTGAAAGATATCAAAATTTAAATTGAAGATAGCATACCAGTAATTACTAGTTAGTGAATGCTTGATTGTCATTTATTCACCAACGATATTTCCTTCCATTTACAAAATTAATTGGTCATGATAAATTTAATGCGTCTACAAGTTTTTTTTTTTATTTTTTTTAAGACTTTTACTTCCCAAGTTCTTCAATTTTTTTAAACTCAAAATACCTAAACTATTCTTCCCTTTTTATTCACTTAATTCCTCATTTTCTATCTTCATCATCTTCATCTTCATTAACTTAACATCTTCAATCTTCTTCAATATTCTTTAATCATTTTGATACATTTCACCTTCAATAATCTTGAATCATTTTCGTCATTATAGTAACTCAAATCAACTAGGCATGTATTTTGTTGTGTTTTGTAGCTTAATGTTTTTTTTTCAAAATCTGGGTTTCGTACGTGAACATTTACGTGAAACGAATTCACGTATCTGATAAAAATAAGAAATTCAGATGCTACGTGAATTAAGTTTACGTAAACGTAAGTGAATTAAGATTGCGTACATCAATGGAGTTTTAAAATTCATATGAGCTACGTGAACTGAGAAAATGTATGTGTACATGAACTCAATTCACATACAGATACGTGAACTCAGTTCACGTATAGGTAAGAATTTGAAAAATATCAGTCATACGTGAACTGAGTTCACGTATGTTCACTTGAAGTCAATTCACGTATGTGATACGTGAACTGAGTTCGCGTACACATACGTTTTCTCATTTCACGTAAAGTTGATAAAATTTGGAATATTTGTTTATTTTATTTTTTATTGTGTTTAGGAGTTAGGATTTTTTATGTTATATTTATGTAATTTATTGGATGCAGTTAAATGGATCAAGGGGGAGACAACAGTGACGAAATGTATGAAGGTTTGGAACCTGATTTTGAAGAAATGTATGATGATTTGGATTCTGATTTTGAAGAAATGTATGATGATGTGGAACCTAATTTTGACGTTATGAATGACGGAATGGAACCTGTTATGATTGATTTGACTTATGTGTTTACCACCGGCATGATATTTGATACACAAGATGAATTATTGAAATGGGCTAGAAATGTTGGAAGAGAAAATGGAATTGTTGATGTGATTTTTATATCTAAAACTGCGACAACATGACCAAGAACAAAGACAAAATTAATTTTCGGTTGTGAAAGAAGTGGTAAATATAGACCTTGGAAGAATCCTAATCTTACGAGGAGTACTTGGACTAGAAAATGTGAATGTACATTTAGATTGAGAGGAACACGATCAATTGTTGGCGAGGGATGATATTTGCATGTAATATGTGGTCTCCATAGCCACGAATTGGCCAAAAAACTGACCGATCACTCTTTCTTAGGCCGATTGTCTCAAGATGAGAAAAATGTACTTGGTGATATGACAAAGAACTTGGTAAAACCAAAAAACATTTTAATGACATTGAGGGATCATAACGTTGAAAGTTTGACGACAATAAAACACGTTTACAATGCACGTCAAACATATCGTTCATCACTTAGAGGTAATAGAACATAAATGCAACATCTTTTGACATTGATGGAACGTGATAAATACGTCTATCGATATAGGAAGGTAGAGGGTTCAGATGAGTTGAGGGACATATTTTGGACCCATCTAGACGCTATCACTCTTGTAAATAATTTTCACATAGTATTGATTATGGATAACACTTACAAGACCTGTAGGTATCGAATGCCATTACTTGAGATTATTGGTGTTACATCTACTAAAATTATATTTTGTGTGGGATTTGCATATCTACAGTCTAAGCGTGCTGATAACTTCACGTGGGCACTACAAACGGTGAAAGAACATATTACAAGTGGTGAAGTTGAAGTCATCATTACTGATAGACACCTTGCTTTGATGAACCCGATTGAAAATGTTTTTCCAAAAGCAGTTAATTTACTATGCTTGTTTCATATATGCAAGAATATCAAAGCCAACTGCAAGACGATTGTGTTTCCCAAAAAGAAGCAAGTGCAAATAATGGAGGCATGGGAGGCTCTTATTTACAGTTATGATGAGGCTTAGTACCTCATGAAGTTGGCTATCTTTGAAGGAATTTATAGTAGCTTTTCTATTTTTTATGATTATGTATACGAGCAGTGGTTAATTCCTCACAAGGAAAGGTTTGTTGAGGTGTGGACAAATGGAGTTATGCACTTTGGGAACACCACAACACAAAGGGTTGAGTCGGCGCATTGGAGTTTGAAAAGGATATTACAAGATAGTATTGGTGATATATGTAGTGTTTGAGAAACCATCAATATCATGATTGTATTACAACACAATGAGATAATAGCATCATTTGGAAAGAGCATCATTCAAAAGGTGCATCGATATAGTAAGAGATTATACGCGAATTTGCGTGGTGTTGTGTCAAAAAATGCAATAGATCATATTGTGGCAGAGTATGACCGCGTGAAGTATGTAGGTATTGATCAGACTGAATGTCGTTGCACAATTAGGACAACACATGGTCTACCTTGTGCATGTGAAATAACCAAGTATAGTATGATCCCACGTTCCATTCCATTAGACGTTATTCATGTTTGGTGGAGTAAATTAACTTTTCATGTTGATGTATCGAGTAAACCTTCAGAGTTATCTGTGAAACATGGAAATAGATGTCATAGTGAAAAAGTTTAAAGAACTTGATTTACCTGGAAAAATTTCACTTAAAGGTAAATTACGAGAGATTGTGTATCCATCGACTACGATATAGCACTACATGAGTCCAATCTCTACCACCACCCCTCTGAGATCGCAATACGAAAATTAATTCATTCACGAGTGCGATGCCATCCGGTAATACCAACTATCGACCAAGAAGCTCCTCTGCAATTTGTATTGATCGACGCTCCATTAAAAAATACATTAATTAATTAATTTAGTTAAACAAATTATATGACTAATTAATTTAATAAAGTTATAAATTAAATTTAAATGAATTTATCGTTGTTTCATCTGGAGCATGATCATCATTGGCAGGTTCTGCAACCAAGGAGCTACATAGACTGATTCTCTACGAATGATATATGGATGAGAAATCCGACGAAACCAGTCCATGTACTCATTCGCGCAGTCTGTGTACAAGTGCCCCAACGTCAACTACATGTAGAGCGTATTGCGTAAACATGATGTCTATTTCCTCTGGTGTGGTCGTCTGACCTACTATTTCCAAACATGAACTGGGGATGGTTTGGACATATATTGACGTAATACCGTATCTGGCAAGTCAGCATACATCTTGGGACCCCATCGTATCCACCATCAGAATAATGAAACAACCTCAAATGGTCGCTTTGGTTTATGCTCTCTATAGGGTGTCCAACATATGTCATCCACATCAATCTCGTCCAGTGCTTTCCTAAATGGAATAACCAAACCTTTATCCCGTTTTGGCTTCCATCTAAGTGCTCTCGGATAGTCCTCATCATAAATCTGAGATAGTCTACAACAATTCGCACATAATGCTAGAAAATGCTCATACACCCACGCCTACACATATATAATAAGATATTCATAAATCAGTAAAGCAACAAACCACGAAATCAAGAAATAAATCAAACTAGGGAAGCAAGCACAAATGCCTGTAATAGTGTCAGATACACTGATACCGTTCTAGTTTGATGCATGCTCGCTTCTCGAAGATTGTCGTATAGGTAAGCAAGCGCAATAGCACCCCATGCATATTCCCCGCATGAGTTAAGGTCTCTAAAGCATTCAATGTAGACAACACTCACAACGAATGCACTCTTGTCGCTGAACAAGGTGCAACCCACCAAAAATCAAAGAAATACCCTCGCAGCCATCTGCCAATGCTGATCAGTACATCGCTGATGGTATACGTCTAGCAACCAACTATACCGACCAGTGGTTGTTCGCGTCAAGTTAAACTCAGCATATGCAGCAGCCAGACTAACCCCAAGAAGCTCACCCAATAATTTTGTAGCGTCATCCTTGTTAAATATATTAACGCCGAAGAATGCACCAGTGATAGGTATATGCAGCAGCGAAGAGACATCGTCCAAAGTAATGGTGATCTCCCCAATTGGAAGATGTAAGTTGTTGGTGTCGCGATGCCATCTCTCGACAAAGGCAGAAATTAGACCTTCGTCGATCATCTTGTAGCTGCATTTTAGCAATGTATATAAACCGAAACTTTTAACAAGTTCCTCAACCTCTTGATTTTCAATGACAACTTCTTTTAATTTTTTGCCATTGCTAAAAACCCTTAACTCTCCGCGATCCTGAAATAAATTAATCGAACAAATATAAGTTCAAACACATTAAGCAAATATTAAATATTTAATTTGATTCAGAAGTTTACCACCTCGTCCCATAGTCGTGCCGCAACATGATCCCCATATGTCCTTAAGACATATCTGTCAACCGGACCACTAGGATATTCGTCATCTACTTCCTCTTGTTGGGCTTGTTTTGCTTGCGCCTATTCTGCTTGTTGCTTCCGTAATCTTCGTTGTTCACGCAATTCACGCTGAGCACGGTGAGCCCGTGCATAAGCGGTTGGTCTAACACGACGACCGTCATCAGTCAAAGTCCATTCGTCGAGTATAACATGACCCTCTCTATCAGTAAACATTGTGCGCACCATTTCTACATAAACAAATCATAATCATTATCAAAACAACATAACAATATAACATTTATGCAAGTCCAAAAACATAACCTACGTGAACTCCTTAAATGAATCCCTACGTGAACTCAGTTCACGTACGTGAACTCCACAAGAACACCATTAACCTACGTGAACTCCATCAACCTACGTGTGAACTTGAGTTCACGTACGTGAACTCCATCAACCTACGTGAACTGAGTTCACGTCAACCTACGTGATCCGAGTTCACGTACTTGATTGGAGTTCACGTAGTTGGACTCCATCATTATACGTGATCTGAGTTCACGTATATCACCTCTAAAACTAAACCCTACGTGAACAACAACCATCAAACCCATAAAACACCATTGATGAACATTCAAAACTAACCATTCAAAAAATCCTAAACCATTCAAAAACAACCATTGATAAATATCAATAACAACAACCCGAAAACGAAAAACAACAATTGCTTACTTGATTGAAGATGCTTGAAGTGATTGAAGATGGTGTTGAAGATGTTGAAGATGGTGTTGACGATGATTGAAGATTGCTTACTTGATTGAAGATTATACTGAGTTTAGGGTTGAAAATGATTGAAGATTACTTACTTGATTCAAGAATGTAGATGATTGAAGATAAATGTGTTAGGTTAATGAAGATGAAGACGATGAAGTTAGAAATGATGAGTTAATTGAATAAAGAGAGAAGAGTAGTTTGGGTATTTTGGGTTTAAAAAAAATTGAGGAGTATGGGAAGTAAAAGTATTTTTTTTGGTCAAAAAGTTAAAAACAGAATCCTTATGCTACGTGGTTTTGTGGTTGTAGTGAGTTAGTTCCCTTTCTCTTCTCTCTCATCCTCTTTTATTTCTTTCTTCAATTTGAATCGAACAATCTCATTTCTAAATTCTAATTCTAATTCTAATTGTAATGTTGTTGTTATCTTCAGTAGCCAACAGCAGCATCATTGTTCTACGCCGCTGCACTCTCCTTCCTCTTCGTTTTTCTATTCAATCTCTCAGCTTCCTCACCTTCTTCAATGGGCAACAACAACTTTGTCCCTTGGTACGCTCGCGCCACTCCAAGGTAATTAATTGCTTCTTCACCTTTCCTCCTCAATTCTCACAAACTTTTTTGTTGATCTAACCAAGCTTTTAAATAGATGTCGCTATTGTGATCGCGGCCGCATTAAGGATTTCCCGACTTTGGCTAATACGAATGTTGCTTTACGAATTGCGGTCGTCGCGGCGAGAATTAATTTGCATACAAAATTACTTTTAAATCTCCTTACTATAGTTCGTAATAGCTTTTCTGTTTTAACCATGCATACGAAGTACCAACCATTATGTATTGGAATTTCCTGTTTATTCTAGCGACGCAATACTGAGAATAAGTTTGTGTCATTAATTGCTTTACATTTTATTCACATATCAGTAGCTTCCAATACAGAGTCAAGCTGAGAGTTTTATGCTTTTTGATATTTTCTTGGCAGTTCTGGCAATGGCAGAGGAAGGGCTTTTGATACCAGAAATGATAGAGAAAGAACAAGAGGGCATGGTGGTGGGGGTGGTGGTAGGAGTGGCTCGGGAAAGGATAAAATTGATTATCTTGGTAGGCTCTTGTTACCATTACTTAACCCTCTGATAATTATAAATTTTTATTTTCATAAACATTTTTTCTTCCTTCATAGCTAGCTTCTGAATGCTAATTTCGCAGCAATTCACTCAAATTATGCTGTTCTTTAATATCTGCAGGATGCGAATTTTACGTCATATGGCATCTAAGTTGAATTTGAATATGAGGAGTGATGGTTATGTGAACGTTTATGATTTGCTAAAGCTGAATTTGAAGACATTTTCTAATATTCCTCTTCAGTCCCACACTATTGATGACATTAGGGAGGTCGGTTGATCTAATCTTTTTTTCTGTTTCCACTCCTGACACATTCTCATTCCATTTTATATGCTGTTTTAGTTAGATTTTTGTGTTGTCTCATTATCTGAGAATCATTTTGATGAAAATATAAAAAAAAAATGTATAAAATAAACTTGTATTGTTGATATTAGCCAGACTCCAATATGTTGTTTGTTGTTATAAAACATAAATATGATTGCATCAAGTTCGATGACACTTTGAACATTCAACAATATTTTACTTGTTATCCTTGTTTTGCCTGCTTTGAAGTTTCCTTTCTCACCCCATTTTATAGGATAGAAGATTGATTCTTCCTACATATGTTACTCTTGGATGAATAGTCAGACTATGGATTAAGAATTTACTGATTGACTGATCCATCCTTTCAGCAACTAAATCTGCTATATAATCAAAATTTAGTAAATTGACTAGGAACATTTACATGTTAGTTGTATTATTACTGACTTAATCTGCTCATAAATTTTAACCTAGTTCTCCCTGTGGCAATGCTGCCTTTGAATAATTATTTGTACTTATAATGGCCTATTTTTTTCTATAAATTTAACATGAATGTCATTTTCATGTGTTGGTACATATTTAATGTGAGACATATTCTTAATTTGAATAAAAGGAATGATTACCAAGGAACTTTTATTCCTTTTGTAATCTGTTTTATTTTGTAATGTTGTTAATCTGTTGGAACATATTTAATGTGTGAGACATATACTTAATTTGAATAAAAGGAATGATTATGTTAGGCCTCTTTATAACTAAATATTATAAGAGGAGGGTCAAGAGTTAGAATTTTAAATGGGAACTAAATTTATATTGAAGTTATTTTTTATTTAGGTAGTTATTGTGTTAATTTAAGTTGTAAATCAGGTAGTAACTGCTGCTCTAGAGGAGTTATGGAGCAAATAAAAGTAGGAAATTAGAGAAAGGAAGACAGAAAATTTCTGAGTGGTTATTGGAAAGGGAGAGACCAAACTCTCAAATTCTTGGAGTGGATATTCTTGTAATCGTTTATCAATTCTACCCAAACAGAATTGTAAACTCGCATTTTGTTTAAATTCAATAAAGAATTCAGTTCCCCCATTTCAATTATGTACTAACCAGTTCCAACACTGGTATTAGAGCAGTTACAAGCCAAAACTACACTTACAGATGAAAATCCAGAATGGACAATAGCTAATTTAGAAGAATATGGTGATGTTTTTCAAGAACCTCAAGGGCTACTGACACATCCCGTGTTTTTTTTTAAAATATAATAATAATAATAATAATAATAATTAATAATAATAATAAATAAATAAAAAAACCAACTCAACCCCACCCACTCTCACTCTTACATTCTCTTTCCAACTCACTCCCTCATTTTTCTCCAATTTTTTTCTCTCTCCCTCTCCCTCTCCCTCTTCCTCTCGGCCATCTCCCAATTTCACCATTTTGTTGCTTTTTCTTTCTTTTTCTTCCTTCCCTCTTACTTCCTCTCACTCTATTTCTCAAACCCTCAATCCTTAGCAGGGATTTAACATTCCCACAGGCATAATTTCTCAAACTCTTACAAATTCTTTTGGTTGGGATTTTTGGGTTAGGGTTTGTGTTCTAAGGAAGGAAAAAGGTACCCATCTCCTGAGAGCTGTTGATTGAGACTCATTGAGGTAAATGCACAACTCTAATCCTAGTATGAATTCGGAGAAAAATGTAGATTTGAGTAAAAATGTTATTCTGTGCTTAGGATATATTTAAATGATTTTTAGTCTTTCCTAGAGCTAGTTAAACTTTAGAATAATTTTTCTAAAGTCTTGGAAATATTCTTGATGCTCAGATTTGTCCGCTGAGATCCTGCCGGCTACTTTGAGAGTTGTTGGGGAGCAAAGTTAAACGATTCTCCATAGCTGTGAGTTGACGACGATCATCGTCATATATTTTTATACTGCTTATTATTTTACTTGTTTTCTATATTAAAGCATTTATTGAAAATTTTGGGAAACACATCCTTTGAATTTTATCTCAATTTCATCAATTATTTAATTTAATGATCTTTGTTATATAATACGTTATTTGTTGGATTTACTTATAATTTAAAGTATTTAAATATTTATTTGTTATGCGAGTGAATATATTTTTCATGAATTTCGATGAAATAATTTTAAACGTGTGTTTTGGGAATCAGTGTTGTAATTGTGAAATCGTTAACTGCGTTAGGTGCACCTAGAACCACGTGTTGATTAGGGATAGTTAACCGTTAGATGGAGCCGCCCCTATGAGAGAGGTCATCCGTAGGAGGAGAGGGCTATCAACGAGATGTAAGCTCCCTAATTGATACGTGATGATGCGTTGCGGGATTGAGAGGAGAGGGTCATCTGTTAGATGGAGCCGCCCCTAAGGGAAAGACCACCCTTAGGAGGAAAGGGCTATCAATGAGATAAAGCCGCCTCTTGATTCTAAAAATTTGTAGTGTTACTTGTTTGACTTTTATGATGATTTTAAGGTTCATTTTGATTTCGTTTCGTTATCAACTGAATTTTTAATATTTATGTCAAGCGATAAAACCGTTATTCGTGCCTTTTGTGTTTTCCCTTCCAATTGATGGTGGTTGTTGTCTCCTCACTAAGTCTTTGTGACTTACCCTTTATGTTGCTTATTTTTTTTCAGATTCGCAAGTAGCTGAGTAGGAATCTATTATTTGATTCATGTCTTAACATACTTCTTTTTTGGTAGGCCTCCTTGATCAAGGACCATTTTTTGTAACAGTTGTTGAGTCTGTGTAATTACAGCTATTTTGGAGTTTAGAAAGTCTATTTAGTTTGTTGGAAAGTGTATTAAGAAACTTGATTATGTTATTTGAATTGTGACTGAATTGAGAATTTGATAGGGATTTCAAAATTTGGAAATGTTGAATTTATAGAGGATACTCTGTCGAAATTTCGAGTAAAAAGTATATATATATTTTGAAATGGTAGTTATTTGATAGGCTAGCCAGGCTAGGAGTATAGCTTGTGCGCTGGTCACGATATTTAAATTTCGGGTCGTGACAAAGTTGGTATCAGAGCTCGGTCGTAGGTCCTAATAGCTGCAAACGTAGGGTGATAATAGATTCTTGTTAGTAAATTGTGTACCCGAGCACAACTTACTTATAAGGGCTATTAACACTCTATGAGAGTCTCATCTGTTGTCTGAATCTGTGTTTAAATTCATCATCACTATCTCTCCACAATTTCTTGTCGTCTTATTCAATCTTTGATCAATGTTCTTTGAATAGGTGAGAATGCCACCAAAGACTAGGAATCTTACTTTAAGGGAAATTGCTGATGAATCAATTTCTCAAGCTGGAGGTGCTCGTCAATGAGGTCGTGTTTCAGTTCGTGCTCGAAATAGGGGTAGAGCTAATGTTGGCGGACGTGGTTTGAATACTGATGTTGAGGTACCTAGGAGGAGGCGCAGAAATCCAGCCATGAAAGAGTTTGCTGCTTGTTTGCAGGGATTACAACAGGTTGTGCAACAACTTGTTGGGGTTGTCGTCGGACAGCAACATGAGGGTGATCAAAGACATGAAAATGTCAATGGTCAACAAGAGGTTAGACAAGTCGAGCATCAGACGACTGCTGCAATGAGGGGTATTGAGGTCACTTTACCAGACTTCATGAAGCTTAAACCCCCTACTTTTTCTGGGTCTAGTGCAACTGAGGATCCGCAACAATTCATTGACAGTCTAGAGCGGCTTTGGAGAGCATTGGGTTGTTCTGAGATAAGAGCAGTAGAATTGACATCATTTCAGCTAGTAGGCGTGGCACGTGATTGGTTTGATATAGTGTCACGTGGTAGACAAGTGGGGTCACTTTCGTTAGCATGGAGAGAATTCTCTCAGTTGTTCATGGCTCGTTTTCTTTCGGAGAGTGTTAGAGATGGGTTAGCTCATGAGTTTGAGCGATTGGAGCAAACAGAGGGTATGCCAGTTTCAGAGTATAGTGCTCGTTTTACCCAGCTCTCTAGACATGCTCCTTAGCCTATCACTGAAGAGATGCGTGTTAAGAGGTTCATTAGAGGATTGAAGGATTATTTATTTAGATCGGTGGTTGGATCTAATTGTTCTACTTTTGTTGAGGTTTTGAGTTTGGCTCTTCAAATCGAGCAACGACAGAAGGAAAAAGGATGCAATAGGCAAGATTCACGGAAGAAACAAAGGGTTGAAGGATCTTACAATAGCTATTTGAATCATGGTGGTGGGTCGATGTTTGGTTATCAGGGGCAACAAAGACTTATGTCTCAAAGGGGTGGTCATAGTGGGCAGTCTTTTGGGACAGTGCAGATTCGTAGATCAGATTCTGGAGCAGCATCACAATCCACTTTTCCTTAGAGACATTTTGGTGTTTCAGCTATACGATGTTCTACTTGTGGTAGGTTTCACTTTGGAAATTGTTCTAGAGATGGTAATGCTAAGGTGTGCTACCAATGTGGCCAAATAGGTCACATCAGGAGGGATTGTCCTGTAGACACGACACATCCATCCTCTAGTTATGCGTCAACACCAACAGCATTGGCATCTCCTCAGACTCATTCTGCATCTGTGCGTCAGAGTGGAAATTCTTATGTTAGAGGTTCAGGAACATTTCAATAGCGAGGTAGAGGATTTGGTGGTAGAGGTCAGGTACAAGCAGGAAGAGGTCAGGCTCGAGTGTTTGCTTTGACACGTTAGGATGCTCAAACATCCAATGCAGTAGTTACAGGTATACTTTCTATTTGTTCTAGAGATGCTCATGTTTTGTTTGATCCTAGAGCTACACATTCTTTTGTATCCTCGTGGTTTGCTACTTGACTTGGTAAATGTTCATCTTCTTTAGAAGAGCCTTTAGTTGTAGCTACACCTGTTGGAGGAAATTTGCTTGCTAAGTCGGTGTATCGTTCTTGTGATATAACTATTGATGGCAAGGTGTTGCCGGTAGATTTAGTAGTTATTGACTTGATAGATTTTGATGTGATTTTGGGTATGGATTGGTTGGCTTTGCATCATGCCACTTTGGATTGTCATAACAAAGTGGTGAAATTTGAGATACCAGGACAATCAATCTTCTCGTTTCAAGGAGCACATTGTGGGGTACCACATAACCAAATCTCAGCCTTGACTGCTAGCAAGTTAATGAGAAGAGGTTGTCAAACATACTTAGCTGTGGTAAGGGATACACAAGTGGCTGAAGAGAAATTGGAAAAAATTCCAATAGCATGTGAATTTACAGATGTTTTTCCTGAAGAGCTTCCTAGGTTACCACTTGATAGGGATATTGAATTCTCTATCGACTTAGTTCCAAACACTCATCCTATATCCATATCTCCTTATCGTGTGGCTCCAGCAGAACTTAGGAGTTAAGGGAGCAACTTCAAGATCTTCTTGATAAGGGTTTTACTTGTCCAAGTTCTTCTCGGTGGGGAGCACCAGTCTTATTTGTAAAGAAGAAAGATGGATCCATGCGGCTATGTGTAGACTACCGACAATTGAATAAAGTAACTGTAAAGAATAAATACCCTTTGCCACGCATTGATGAGTTGTTTGACCAACTTCAAGGAGCTCAATGTTTTTCTAAGATTGATTTGCGGTCGGGGTATCACCAGTTGAAGATTAAGAGGGATGACATAACAAAGACAGCTTTCCGCACGCGTTATGGGCATTATGAATTTTTGGTTATGTCTTTTGGGCTTACTAATGCCCCAGCAGCTTTTATGGATTTGATGAATCGTGTTTTTAAACCATTCCTAGATCAATTCGTGATTGTGTTTATTGATGATATCCTTGTTTATTCCAAGACTAAAGAAGAACACGAACGACATTTAAGGTTGGTTTTGCAAACCTTAAGAGATAACCAATTATATGCCAAATTCTCAAAATGTCAGTTTTGGTTGGATAGTGTGGCGTTTTTAGGACATATTGTGTCTAAGAATGGAATAAGTGTGGATCCAAGTAAGGTGGAAGCAGTCCAGAATTGGCCCAGACCTACCACAGTGAAGGAGATTCGGAGTTTCCTTGGTTTAGCCAGTTATTATCGACGTTTTGTAAAAGATTTCTCAAAGATTGCGTCTCCGTTGACTAGGTTGATGCAGAAGAAAGTTGAGTTCTGATGGACTGATGCATGTGAGGAAAGCTTTCAAAAATTGAAGGAGTACTTGACGTCAGCACCTATTTTGGCATTACCTATAGGTGGTGAAAGCTATGTAGTTTATTGTGATGCTTCTAGAATTGGACTCGGTTGTGTACTTATGCAACAAGGTAAGGTTATTGCCAATGCATCTAGACAACTCAAGAGGCATGAAGTGAACTATCCCACACATGATTTGGAAATGGTTGCAGTTATTTTTGCTCTTAAGATTTGGAGACACTATTTATATGGTGAAACTTGTGAGATTTATACCGACCATAAAAGTCTTAAGTATATCTTTCAGCAGCGAGACTTAAATTTAAGACAAAGAAGGTGGATGGAACTCTTGAAGGATTATGATTGCACGATCTTATACCACCCAGGGAAAGCAAATGTTGTTGCAGATGCTTTGAGTAGGAAATCCATGGGCAGTCTTGCTCATTTAGCAGAAGTAAAGAGGCCAATAGTTAAAGAATTTCAAGAAGTTGTCGAAAGTGGAATTCAATTTGAACTTGGTCATTCGAGGTTATTTTTAGCCCACGTACAAATTCGTCCAACCATAGTTGATGATATCAAAGAAGCTCAAAGTCAAGACCCATACTTGGTGAAGTCTCGGTTGTGTGTTCCAAATGTTGACGACTTTAGGAGGAAAATTTTAGAGGAGACTCATCATTCTTCTTACACTATTCACCCAGGTTCTAATAAGATGTATCAAGACTTGAGGGAATTGTATTGGTGGGAAGGGATGAAGAGAGACGTAGCAGAGTTTGTCTCTAAGTTCTTAGTGTGTCAACAAGTAAAAGCTGAGCACCAAAAGCCTGCGGGGTTACTTCAACCTGTTGAAATACCTGAGTGGAAGTGGGAAGGCATCGCTATGGATTTTGTCACAGGATTACCACAAACCCAAAAGGGTTATGACCCAGTGTGGGTGATTATAGATCGGTTGACCAAATGTGCACACTTTTTGCCTGTGAAGACTACTTATACTGCATCTCAATATGCTAGACTTTATTTAGATAAAATTGTCTCTTTGCATGGCGTACCGGTGTCTATTATTTCTGATCGTGGGGCTCAATTTTGGAAGTCGTTCCAAACTTCATTAGGAACTCGTTTGAAGCTTAGCATAGCTTTTCATCCCTAGACAGATGGCCAATCTGAAAGGACGATACAAATATTGGAATATATGCTTCGTGCTTGTGTTCTGGATCTTGGAGGTAGTTGGGATCAACATTTGCCCTTGATGGAATTTGCATACAATAATAGTTATCAATCTAATATTCAAATGGCTCCGTTCGAGGCTTTGTACGGAAGACGGTGTAGGTCTCAGATAGGGTGGTTTGAAGTTGGTGAAGCTAAATTAGTCGGTCCAGAATTGGTTCAAGATGCCATTGAAAAAGTTAAATTGATTCGAGATCGCTTGGTGACAGCTCAGAGTAGACAAAAATCTTATTTTGATAAGAGGCGTCGTCCCTTGGAGTTTTCAGTGGGAGAACATGTATTTGTACGAGTCTCACCAATGAAAGGAGTTTTGCGATTTGGTAAAAAGGGGAAGCTAAGTCCAAGATTCATTGGACCATTTGAAATTTTAGAAAGAATCGGACCAGTAGCGTATCGCTTAACACTTCCACTGGATCTCTCGGGAGTTCATCCAGTTTTTCATATTTCGATGCTTCGGAAGTATCTTCATGACCCTTCTCATGTGATTAATCATGAAGACGTACAGTTAGATGAGAGTCTATCGTACGTTGAACATCCAGTAGCTATATTAGATCGCCAAGTGAGACGTTTACGCTCAAAAGATATCGTTTCAGTAAAAGTTCTTTGGCGTGGACCATCCAGTGAAGAAACTACTTGGGAACCTGAAGAAGAGTAAGAATCAAAATGGACTAGACTAGACCTCGTAAAGAATAAAATAACCTAAAATATTAATGCATTGAGACTTTTGCCCTTAATGCTAACTACAATGAATAAGAACTAAAATCCACATAATGAACCAAAATGGACTAGAATAAACTTAGTAATGACCTAAAATATTAATCCATTGAGACTTTTGCACTTATTATACCAACTACATCGATTAAGAAGAAAAATATACTAGATTAGACCTTGTAAAGACCACAATTACTTAAAATATTAATCCATTGAGACTTTTACACTTATTAGACGAACTACATTGATTTAGAAACAAAGTGGACTAGAATAAACCTAGTAAATACCAAAATGACCTAAAATATATATCCCTTGAGAATTATGCACTTAATTCACGAACTACATTGAATAAAACCATCATGGAATAGAATACACCAAGACCATTAACCTTAAACCTAAACACGAAAACTTAAACCGTCAACCCTAATCCTTAAACTCTTAATCTAGTAAAGACCAAAATGACCTAAAATATTAATCCATTCAAACTTTTGCACTTATTGGACGAACTAAATTGATTAAGAACCAAAATGAAATAGAATAAACGAAGTAAAGGCTAAAATGACCTAAAATATTATTCTATTGAGACTTCTGCACTTATTAGACCAACTACATTTAGTAAGAATAAAATGGACTAGAATAGACCTCGTAAAGACCAAAATGATCTAAAATATTAATGCATTGAGACTTTTGCACTTATTGGACGAACTACGATGGACAAAAAGAAACATATCAAAATGATTATTCGACCAACTACATTGATTAAGAAGCAAATTGGATCTTGTAATTACCAAAATGACCTAAAATTTTAATCCAATGAGACTTTCGCACCTATTGAACGAACTACATTGAATAAGAACCAAAATGACCTAAAATATTAATCAATTGAGACTTTTGCATTTATTAGACGAACTACATTGATTTGCAAAGAAAGTGGACTAGAATAAACCTAGTAAATAGTAAAATGACCTAAAATCAATTTCCATTGAGAATTATGCACTTAATTCACGAACTACATTGATTAAAACCAACATGGAATAGAATAGACCTAGACCATTAACCCTAAACCTAAACACTACACCCTAAATCTTGAATCCAAATTCGTAAACCCTAATCCCTAAACCCTTAATCTAGTAAAGACCAAGATGACCTAAAATATTAATCCAAACTTTTGCACTTATTGGATGAACTACATTGATTAAGAACCAAAATAAATTAGAATAAACTAAGTAAAAGCCAAAATGACCTAGTATATTAATCCATTTAGATTTTCGTACGAGCTACATTAAATATGAAATAAAATTACCTGAAATATTAATCCATTGAGACTTTTGCACTTATTAGATGAACTACATTGATTTAGAAGCATAGTGGACTACATTGATTATGCACTTAATTCACAAACTACATTGATTAAAACCAACATGGAATAGAATAGACCTAGACTCTTAACCCTGAACCTAAACACTTACCAATAAACTAAACCTTGAAGCCTAATCCTAAATCCTTAATCTAGTAAAGGCCAAAATGACCTAAAATGTAAATCCATTGAAACTTTTGCACTTATTAGACGAACTACATTGATTAAAAACAAAAATGAACTAGAATAAACAAAGTAAAGGCCAAAATGATCTAAAATATTAATCCATTGAGATTTTTGTACCTATTGGACGAGCTACATTAAATACAAACTAAAATGACCTAAAATATTAATCCATTTAGACTTTTGCACTTATTAGATGAACTACATTGATTTAGAAGCAAAGTGGACTAGAATAAACCTAGTAAATAATAAAATGACCAAAAATTAATATCTATTGAGAATTATGCACTTAATTCATGAACTACATTGATTAAAACCAACATGGAATAGAATAGACCTAGACCCTTAACCCTAAACCTAAACACTAAACAATAAACTCTAAACTTTGAACCCTAATCCCTAAACCCTTAATCTAGTAAAGACCAAAATGACCTAAAATATTAATCCATTGAAACTTTTGCACTTATTGGACGACCTACATTGATTAAGAACCAAAATAAACTAGAATAAACCAATTACATACCAAAAATGACCTAAAATATTAATCCATTAAGACTTTTGCACTTATTAGACCAACTGCATTTACTAAGAATCAAAATGGAGGTTGTAAACCAAATAATGTATTTAGTTATAAATCTAAATCCATATATTGGTTTTAAAATGAATAAGATGTAGTTTTTATAATAGAAAGAAGCAACAAACAAGTCAATAGCCTTTTTTGTAGTAGATTTAAAGGTTAAATATGTTTTTTATTCTTATAAAATTCACAAACAAAAAATGATTTTGATTCTTGAATATATTTTTAATCTATATGAAATTTTCATTTTGCATTTTTAGTTCGTGTATTCACTTTTTAGAAAACGTTTAAGGTCTACATTTAACAAAAATAATGTTTTGACTCCTCATTATTATTAGAAAACACCATGGTTTTAGAGACTAATAACATAATAGAATTTTAGTGAGGATGAAAATAATTTTTTCTAGTTTTATAAGAACTAAAAGTATATTTAACATTTTAATTATTGTCAACAAATTATTTTAACATATATAGATGAACTGGTTTCACATAGAGAAAGTATTTAGAATAGTATCATACCCTCCAATGCTTTTCTAACATCACGATATATCAGAACATTGACATCCCTCCTCATACCTGGGAACAAAATACAAATAGAAAAAAAATTAGGTAGGTGCATCTAAGGGAAAACTTAACTATTAAAACATCACAAGCTACATATTAGTTCTTTATAAGACAAGACCATCTTACAAAATTGAATAAAATTGTCCATGCAAGAAAAATATTCTTATACAAATTTCAGACCACACAAAAATTCCCACACAAGCGAAATTCAAAAGTTTTCATCTTCCAACAAATAAGTTTAAGTTATGAAGGGGTAAAGGGGTGCCAATAGGTCCAAGCCGTGCTTCTGTGTTCATTGGTATTTCTTAGAGAGAATGGATTGCTAAATTGCAACAACCATCTATTAATTGATCAAATCATTTGCAGAGAAATGATGAGTTGTTGACACAGCAATTAAGTCTACATGCATTGGGTTCTGAGTTACTACTAACTGATTTAACTACACCCACATTAACACTCTAAATGATTGACTATTATTTATATATACTATCCGGTCCTTAGGTAAATGCAAAAGGTAGAAGGCATTTTATTTGGAAGTTAGGAGGGGGAATCGGACTGGCCGATTCAACTAAATAAACCAAGAACCGACCAGTCTGTAGGTTGGTTAAACTACGGTCGGTTCTAAGTTTGTTAGAACCAGATTGAACCCCAATTCAACTGTTCATGTTTTAAAAAAAACATAATACTTAATATTTATTAGTTGTTTAGTTCAACCAATTAAACCATGACCATGAGGTCTCACTGGCCTCGATCTCTGATTCTGTTTTTATAACATTCGTTGATCCCTAATCAACGAAGAGTTATAAATTTATAATTATAAGGAGAAAAGTAAACCCCTCATGCAAGGTGGGGACTATCACCTTCTCCTTCTCTTTCCCCCTTCATTTCTATCAAAGCCTTCGCTTCCCCTCCTAACTCTCAAATAAAGCCTTAGGATTCCACATTTGGTTCAAAGCTAGATTATAGTTCACTGATTCACACCAGTCTTTGTCTTTTTCATCATTCCTTCTATATTATGAACTCAACTACTATCCTTTATATTTGGGAAAGAAAATCAACTTGCCTAACCATAATGAAACAAATAAAATATATCCAGACTTAAACTTTTCCATGGGTAAAAAGGATTCTTTTCAATAATATATATCACATTACCACTTATTACTTTTCCATCTGTTGGTAAACCACAAGAGAAATAAACATGCAATCTCTTCATGCATTTCAGACCAGATGCTAGAATTAAGTCTAAGTTCCTTCTATACGTTCCATGCACACAAACTGCATATTTTGGAAAAATTAAGATATAAGTCAGATCAAATAGCAATATAGATCTTTTTTTTCAACAAAATAAGATTTGTTAAAACAGTATATATAGCTCTTTAGTTGTAATAGAATTGTGTCGATATGATATTCTTCATGGTAAACCTAGTAGTATATGACATGTCAACATATCGACCATTAAAAAGACAATTTTAAATTCAAAATATGTACATAATTTAGTAATTAATATGTTGCTAAGCATGAAGTTCACCATGAACGAAGTCTATACTCGATAGCAACAAAACTTCAATAATTATGCACCTGGAAATTCTTCAGCTGAAAGGATTGGTTTCAATAAGCTTTCAGTTTCAACAGCCTGCAGATCAACAATGTCAAAGACCATATTTTAAGAGCAGATGAAGAATATTGAATGAATCACAACCAAAAAGCTCAACATTACATAAGAATATTGAATGAACATAGCAAAACAGTAGGTGTTAAAGAGTTTTTCATTGATGGCATCTGAACACGACAATGAGTAAAGCAAATATGAATAAATAATTACGTGCATACCCGTTGAATGTGAATGTGTTACAAAATACAGTCCCAATCATTTCAATTATATAAAACTTCATAGAAAAACTGGATGAGTCAACATTTTATGAACAAGAAATATTTTACCCTTGTTGTGTGGCCTTGGTTTGCACGTATTAGTAGCTCCTCGTTTTCTTCTATGAGGCTGAAACGTTGCTTATTATCTTTTCGAACAGCCTGAGGATAATCATGAGATAATTTAGAATAAAACGTTTTTCTTCAACAAATTCATATGAAAATGAAATGAACAAATACAGTAAGGAGTGATAACTAAATGAAACAAATATGGAAGAAAAAAGCTGTAATTCGTATTTCTCATCTTTTTCATGATGCTACTAATCAGCAGAACAGACTAACAACATCACAAAATAAAACAGATTACAAAAGGAATAAAAGTTCAATGATAATCTGTTGGAACTGGTTAGTACATAATTGAAATGGGGGAACTGAATTCTTTATTAAATTTAAACAGAATGCGAGTTTACAATTCTGTTTGGGCAGAATTGATAAATGATTACAAGAATATCTACTCCAAGAATTTGAATGCTTGGTCTCTCTCATTCCAATAACCACTCAGAAGTTTCCTGCCTTCCTTTCTTTAATTTCCTACTTTTATTTGCTCCATAACTGCTCTAGAGCAGCAGTTACTGCCTGATTTACAACTTAAATTGACACAATAACTGCCTAAATAAAAAATAACTACAATATAAATTCAGTTCCCATTTAAAATCCTAACTCTTGACCCTCTTCTTATAATATTTAGTTATAAGAGGCCTAACAATACTCCCTCCCAAAAGAGTCACTTTGTCCTTAAGGTGAAAAGAAGGGAATTGCTCCATAATGGTCTCAACAGGTTCCCATGTTGCTTCAAAATCTGGTAGGTCCTTCCACTGAATCAACACTTCTACTATGCCACTAGGAGCGTTGCGGACATCTTGTACATCAGCTGGAGTAACTTGCAATTCTAGTTCCTCTGACAGCATAGGTGGCAAAGGTTGAGTGGTAGCTGAAGAAGAGATGGCCTTCTTAAGTAGAGACACATGAAACACTAGATGCATCATACTCTCTAGTGGAAGAGCTAACTCAAATGCAACTGCTACAATCTTCTTTGAAATTTGATATGGTCCATAAAAACGAGGACTTAGTTTCTCATTTCTCTTCTAAGCCAAGGACCGCAATCTCTACAACTGTAATTTCAAATAAACCCAATCTCCAACCCCTAGTGAAATAGGACACCTAGACTGATCAGTGTACTTTTTCATCTGATTCTGAGTTATGACCAAATTTATTTTTAGATCATGCAACATTTGGTCCCTATCTTGTGTCATGATGTTAACTTCTTCAACAATCAAACGAATAGTAGTCCCTTTTAGGAGATGAGGTGGATCTCGACCATATAGTGCCTTAAAGGATGCTAATTTTATAGAGTTGTGATAATTGGTATTAAACCAAAATTCTGCCCAACTTAGCCACTTTGGCCATTGTTTGGGCTTAGTGCCTGTGAGGCACCTCAAGTATGTTTCCAAACACCTATTGACTACTTTGGTTTGTCATCTGTTTAAGGGTAGTAAGCAAAGCTAAATTTGAGTCTCGTACCTGCCATTTTGAACAACTCCGACCAAAAATGACTCAGGAAAATCTTATCTCTATCAGACACAATAATAGAGGGGAAGCCATGTAACTTTACTACCTCTTGAAGGAAAATTCAGCAACATCTTTTGCAATGAAAGGATGGTTAAGTGCTAGAAAATGAGCATATTTAGTCAATCTGTCCACCACTACAAGAATGACATTTTTACCTTGAACCTTAGGTAATCCTTCAATGAAATCCATAGATTTATCAGCCCAAACCTAATTGGGTATAGGTAGCGGTTGAAGAAGGCCTGCAGGAGACAAAGCTTAATACTTGTTCAGTTGACACACCTCACAATTGGCCACATGCTGCTGAATATCTTTTCTCATGCCCTCCCAATACACAACCTTATAAATTCTTTTACAGTTTCTGAAAAAGACAGAGTGTCCCCCCACTGCTGTGTTGTGAAATTCTTGTAACAAAATGGGAATCCTTGAACATCCTTTTGGTGGCACCAATCTCTCCTTATAGAGCAATTTTTTATTTTGAAATGTATAGCCTAGATGAGCATTATGATCTTGGATTAGATCATGTATCAATTTTTGTAACTTAGGATCTCAATAAGTTTCTGACTCCCAATCTTCCACCTCTTCAAAGTGAACTAAAGACAAAGTTGCAAATGTCATCTTTCTAGAAAGTGCATCAGCTACACCATTGTCTTTTCCAGGCCTATAATGGATTTCAATGTCTAGTCCCATGAGTTTTGATGTCCACCTGAAATATTCTTCACCCATTACTCATTGTTCTGTTAGAAATTTTAGGCCTTTCTAATCGGTGATGATGACGAAATGCCTTCCTAGCAGGTAATGTCGCCACTTTTGAACAGCCATCACAATAGCCATCAGCTCTCTTTCATAAACTAACTTAGATTGTGCTTTGTCTGATAATGTTTGGCTAAGAAAAGCCACTGGTCTCCCCTCTTGCAATAAAATTGCACCCAAGCCCTTGTTAGATGCATCAGTTTCTATGGTAAAGGTCTTAGAGAAATCTGGAACAGTGAGTGTTGGCAATTCTGCCACCAATCTCTTGAGTTGTTCTAAGGCAGCCTGGGCTTCACTATTCCATTGGAAGTTGTCTTTCTTCAAAAGTTGGGTCAAGGGCCTAGCGATCTTGCCATAATCTCAAACAAATCTTCGATAATACCCTGTCAGCCCCAAAAATCCTCTTAAGGCCTTGATGTCCTTGGGTGTTGGCCAATCTAACATAGCTTCAATCTTCATTGGATCTGCTGCAACTCCACCTGCTGAGATGATATGACCCAAATACTCTAGTTGAGTCTGCCCAAAAGTGCATTTTTTCTTATTGGCAAATAATTGATTCTCTTTCAACAAAGTTAGGACAACCCTTAAATGTCTTTGGTGCTCCTGTTCATCTGTACTATAAACCAAGATGTCATCCAAGAAAACCAACACAAACTTTCTCAAGTACGGCCTTAACACTTCATTCATAAGTGATTGAAAAGTTGAAGGGGCGTTCGTAAGTCCAAAAGGCATGACAATAAACTCATAATCTCTTCATGAGTTCTAAAAGCTGTTTTTGGAAGATCTGCTTCCCATATCCTAACTTGATGATACCCCGATTTCAGGTCCAATTTCGAAAAGATCACTAGGCCTCCCAATTCATCAAGCAGCTCATCAATAATAGGAATAGGGAACTTATCTGTTATTGTTATCTTATTCAAAGCCCTGTAATCTACACAAAAGCGCCACTCGCAATCTTTTTTTTTTTTCACTAAAATGATTGGGCTAGAATATGGGCTAACACTTGGTCTAATTATACCAGAATTCAACATAACATCTACTAATCTTTCTATTTCATTTTTTTGATAGTGCGGGTATCTATAAGGCCATATATTGGGAATATTGACACCTTCCTTGAAGATAATAGCATGGTCTTGCCTTCTAGTAGGGGGTAGTTGTCACGACCCGAAATTTAAATATCGTGATCGGCGCACAAGCTGTACTCCTAGCCTGGCTATCCTATCAATTAACTACCATTTCAAAAAATATATATATATACTTTTTACTCGAAATTTCGACAGAGTACCCTCTGTAAATTCAACATTTCCAAATTTTGAAATCCCTGTCAAATTCTCAATTCAGTCACAATTCAAATAATATAATCAAGTTTCTTAATACACTTTCCAACAAACTAAATAGACTTTCTAAACTCCAAAATAGCTGCAATTACACAGACTCAACAACTGTTACAAAAAATGGTCCTCGATCAAGGAGGCCTACCAAAAAAGAAGTATGTTGAGACTTGAATCAAATAATAGATTCCTACTCAGCTGCTTGCGAATCTGAAAAAAGATAAGCAACATAATGGGTAAGTCACAAAGACTTAGTGAGGAAACAACAACCACCATCAATTGGAAGGGAAAACACAAAAGGCACGAATAACGGTTTTATCGCTTGACATAAATATTAAAAATTCAGTTGATAACGAAACGAAATCAAAATGAACCTTAAAATCATCATAAAAGTCAAACAAGTAACAATACAAATTTTTAGAATCAAGAGGCGGCTTTATCTCATTGATAGCCCTTTCCTCCTAAGGGTGGTCTTTCCCTTAGGGGCGGCTCCATCTAACGGATGGCCCTCTCCTCTCAATCCCGCAACGCATCATCACGTATCAATTAGGGAGCTTACATCTCGTTGATTATCCTCTCCTTCTACGGATGACCTCTCTCGTAGAGGCGGCTCCATCTAACGGTTAACTATCCCTAATCAACATGTGGTTCTAGGTGCACCTAACGCAGTTAACGATTTCACAATTACAACACTGATTCCCAAACCACGCGTTTAAAATTATTTCATCGAAATTCATGAAAAATATATTCACTCGCATAACAAATAAATATTTAAATACTTTAAATTATACGTAAATCCAACAAATAACGTATTATATAACAAAGATCATTATATTAAATAATTGATGAAATTGAGATAAAATTCAAAGGTTGTGTTTCCCAAAATTTTCAATAAATGTTTTAATATAGAAAACAAGTAAAATAATAAGCAGTATAAAAATATATGACGATGATCGTCATCAACTCACAGCTATGGAGAATCGTCTAACTTTGCTCCCCAACAACTCTCAAAGTAGCCGGCAGGATCTCAGTGGACAAATCTGAGTATTAAGAATATTTCCAAGACTTTAGAAAAATTATTCTAAAGTTTAACTAGCTCTAGGAATGCCTAAAAATAATTTAAATATACCCTAAGCACAGAATAACATTTTTACTCAAATCTACATTTTTCTATGAATTCATACTAGGATTAGAGTTGTGCATTTACCTCAATGAGTCTCAATCAACAGCTCTCAGGAGATGGGTACCTTTTTCCTTCCTTAGAACACAAACCCTAACCCAAAAATCCCAACCAAAAGAATTTGTAAGAGTTTGAGAAATTATGTCTGTGGGAATGTTAAATCCCTGTTAAGGATTGAGGGTTTGAGAAATAGAGTGAGAGGAAGTAAGAGGGAAGGAATGAAAAGAAAGAAAAAGCAACAAAATGGGGAAATTGGGAGATGGCTGAGAGGAAGAGGGAGAGGGAGAGAGAAAAAAATTGGAGAAAAATGAGGGAGTGAGTTGGAAAGAGAATGTAAGAGTGAGAGTGGGTGGGGTTGAGTTGGTTTTTTTATTTTATTTATTATTATTATTAATTATTATTATTATTATTATTATTATTATTATTATTATTATTATTATTATATTTTAAAAAAAAAACACGGGATGTGTCAATCTCCTCCCCTTATAATAAATTCGTCCTCGAATTTATTTAATAAATACCACTAACCTTGAGTTTCAACATAATGTAGTTCGTCTAATAGGTGCTAAAGTCTAAATGGATTAATATTTTTGGTTATTTAAGTTCTTACTTAATGTAGATCGTCCAATAAGTACAAAAATCTCAATGGATTAATATTTTAAGTCATTTTGGTCTTTACAAGGTCTATTCTAGTACATTTTGTTTCTTTACAAGGTCTATTTTAAGTCATTGTAGTTTGTCTAGTAAGTGCATAAGACTTGTAAGACCCTTAATTTTAAATCCTAAATTTTAAATTTTAGGGTATTTTGTGTTGAATTTCTTAGGCTTTTTGCCCAATTTTTGGTATTTAGTTAGTTAAATGCCAAAAATATATATTTGGAAATTGGATTAAAAATTATTTGTCGGAGAATAATTTATTTACGTTACGAAGAATTTAATATCGGACAATTTTGTTAAAAATATCTCTAGTTGCCAAAAATTTTATATGTCAATTGAGTTGCGACGAGGTAGATGTTTTTACCAAAATAAATTTAGATGTGAATGAAGTAATGTGTATAAGAGTTGTTAGATATTTGTGGATTTAGTTTTAATTATAATATATATATATATATATATATATATATTGTTAGGGGTTTTCAAAACCATCAAACCCAAATCTCCGCTTTTCTTCGACGTTTGAGCTTTATTTCGAGAAGTGATAGAAGGGAAAGTTGCTCATCTCCCCACTATGGTGCTAGTGAGCTAACTTTTGAAGTGACGTCGGGAACTTAAATTTTACCCGAATTAATCGCGGTGCCGTAATCGCTTGTTAAAGCTACTGTTAAGGTAAGGGCTCATTCTAAACTTTTAGTTTGCATTTAGGACCTTATATGTGAATTTGTGGAAAATAAGTTTTATGTGTTTGAGCTATATTTGTGAAAAAAATGAATTTAATTCGATTTATGAATGGATTAGTGGAATTCGAATTTGGTGTGTTTGAGGTGTGGTTTGTGGTGATTCATGTTTGGTGGGATTGATGTGTTCATAATTAATATTATGAATATTTGAGATGTGTTTTATGTGTGGATTTGTGAAAAATGAATTTAAGGTGATTCAAGTGTGGTTGAGGAAATTATTTTGATGTGTTTGAGGGGTGGCTTGTGGAAATTAATTTGGTGTAAAATTATGTTTGAAGTTGTGGAAATTAATGGGTGAATTATGTTTCAAATATGTGGAGTTGTAATATGGGTGATTTGTGGATTAAATTTGGTGGAATTGAGAAAATTGAAATTGATGGGGTGAATTGTTGAATTAAATTTGAGGTGGTTAATGAGTGAATTTGTGAAGATTAATTTGGATGTGATTACGTGCTCATAATTAATATTATGAATGATTGTTGTGTGATTATGTGTGATGTCGTGGTGATTAAGTTTTGATGTGATTATGTGTTCAAAACTGCTATATGTATGTTTAAGGTGTGTTGCGATGCAATTAAGTGGTGACTGTGATGAGCCACAAGATGGTTCTTTGAGTTGATTGGTTCATCTTATCCTTACAAGGATTTAACTATGATGTTAGTCCGTGAGAGACTACAGCCTAGTAAATCATGTTTGTATGTGACAGACTACACCCTAGTAAATTGTGTTTATCCGTGAGAGACTGCATTGGTGTTTGTCCATGAGAGACTGCACTGGTTTTTGTCCGTGAGAGACTACACCCTAGTAAATTGTGTTTGTTTGTAAGAGACTGCACTGGTGTTTGTCCGTGAGAGACTACACCCTAGTAAATAATGTTTATCTGTGAGAGACTGCACTAGTGTTTTTCCGTGAGAGACTGCACTTGTATTTGTTCGTGAGGGACTGTACGTTTAGGATTTACGCCTCTCAGGGAGGGTTTTTGTTTGGAATTGTGGTGTAATACTTGTGATAGGCTACACTTTAATAAATCGTGCGGGACTGTGATAGGTGGCACCTTGGTAATTAGTACTGGTCTGTGAAAGACTATACAATTATGATTTTCGCCTCTTGGGGAGAGTTTTGATTGGAATTCCGAATTCATGCATTTTGGCATATACGCATTGCATTAGCCTTTTTGGCATGCAAGTCATGTTTGATATATTGTGATGATTGTATATGTATGCATAGTTGTTGCTGTGATTGTGTTGTAACTGGTAAGTGTGATTGTTTGAATTTGTGTGTAAGTGTTGATTGATTGTGAAACCATTTCAAAACTAAATTCTGCATTTTTCTGCTATTGTACTCGAATACAAGGAGGTTATATTCGAATATAGTTGTGCTGCTTTTGCTACTAACTTGTCCCGTCTCGTATCCGACTACATCTTGTGACGTATTCGAATACAGTTGTGCTGATTTTGCTACTGACTTATGAATTAGCACTATATTTGAATACAAGGATGCTGTATTCGAATACGACAGTGCAATTTTGTTAAAAAGTTCATTTTTCAACTTTGATTATGCATGTTTGGCATATGAAAACCCTTTCAAAGAGTATGCTAAGTTGGAAGGTTATTTTGTGCATTTAAAATTTAAATGCTATGTGATATTTGTTAATTTCGGTTGGTGACCTTTACAATTATTGTGGAAATCTGAGCTTTGCCCTCAGATGTGAACCAAGATCATCCTACCAGTTAGTACCCTGGAGATGGGAAGGTAGTTAGGCATACCTGACCGATGTTGTGTTAGAAGGATCTTGCGGGGCGCGTGGAGACCACCCGAGTTATATAGCTTTTTGTAGCATGATCAGATTAGATGGTTGTATAAGGACTAGTTGTCTTTCTTTTGTGGATGTATTTATTTCAATTTGGAAGACTGTACCTATACCTCATATTGTCAGCTTGAATTTTATTTTGATGGGTCCTTGTACCACTTTTGATGCGACGTGGGGAAGTTTAAATTGTTGGGCCAATGCTTTGGTATAGGTTTTTGCCGAGAATACCCCAGGGGTATGAGCTATGTCCGATAAGTCTCATAGCCTCGATGTATTTTGCTGTTTAAATACTTTGGGTATGTGTTTCAAAAATTGTTTCCGCTGCTTGTAAATATTTGTTGACTTTTGTTGTTATGTTACAACTTAAATATTTTATTCAAAAGTGTTTCTTTCTTTATTTCTTTGTTTTATGAATTAGTTTTTTTATATAAAAAATACACTCGCACTGTTACAAGACTCAATGCATTAATATTTTAGGTCATTTTGGTATTTGCTATTTTTTTTGTCCATTTAAATTCTTATTCAATGTAAATCATCCAATAGGTGCAGTTGTCTCAACGGATTAGTATTTTAGGTCATTTTTGTCTTTTCAAGGTCTATTCTAGTCTATTTTGCTTCTTAATCATTATAGTTGGTCTAAGAAGTGCAAAACACACAATATATTAATATTTCAAGTAATTTTTGTATTTGTCAATTTTAGTTGTTAATCAATGTAGTTCGTCTAATAAGTGCAAAAGTCTCAATGGATCAATATTTTAGGTCATTTTAGTCTTTACTAGGAAAGGGATTAGGGTTTAGGTTTTAAGGTTATGGGTTAAGGGTCTTGATCTACTCTAGTTCATTTTTATTCTTAATCAATGTAGTTTGTCGAATCATTGAATAAGTCTCACTGGATTTATATTTTAAGTCATTTTTGTTTTTGATATGTTTCTTTGTGTCCATTTTAGTTCTTATTAATTTTAGTTCATCCAATAAGTGCAAAATTCTCAATGCATTCATTGATATTTTAGGTCATTTTGGTCTTTACTAGGTTAAGGGATTAGGGCTTATGGTTTAGGATTTAGTGTATAGGGTTTAGGGTTTAAGGTTAAGGATTAAGGATCTAGTTATAATCTAGTCCATTTTGGTTCTTAATCAATGTAATTCGTCGAATAAGTGCATAAGTCTCACTAGATTTAGATTTTAGGTCATTTTAGTTTTTGATATGTTTCTTTTTGTCCATTTTAGTTCTTATTCATTGTAGTTCGTCCAATAAGTGGAAAAGTCTCAATACATTAATGTTTTAGGTAATTTTGGTCTTTACGTGGTCTGTTCTAGTCCATTTTGATTCTTACTCAATGTGGATGGTGTAATAAGTGCAAAAGTGTCAATTGATTAAAATTTTAGGTCATTTTGTCATTTACTTGGTTTATTCTAGGTCATTTTGGTTCTTAATCAATGTAGTTGTTCTAATAAATGCAAAAGACTCAATAATTTAATATTTTAGGCCACTTTGGTATTTGTTAAGTTTGTTCTTGTCCAAATTAGTTGTTAATCAATGCAGTTCAACCAATAAGTGCAAAAGCCTCAATGGATTAATATGTTAGCTCATTTGTGATCTTTTCTAGGTTTAGGGTTTCTAGCATTCTTCTCCAATATTTATAATCGTGTTTTGAGTTCCGGGTCATATTTCAAACACTAGCTATCGTCTAGTTCAAAAATACAGATTCACTCCATTTTTGTTGGATAGTACGAAAATCACCCGAAAAGTCCAGATAAAATCGAGAACCAGAAGATCCTTATAGCATTCTTCTCTTAAATTTATAACTATATTTCAGGTTCCGCGTCAAATTTCAAACACATGCCATCGTTTGGTCCGAAAATATGGATTTCGGTTCATTTTTGTAACGTGGTATAAAAATCGTCCAAAAAGTCCATAGTAGATCGAGGACCAGGAGACCCTTATAACATTCTTCTCCTAAATTTAGAACTGTGTTACGGGTTTCGAGACAGATTTCAAACACTGACCATCGTTTGCTCGATACAACCTGTCGAGATGAAATCGAAGATTCAGAAACCCTTATAACATTCTTCTCCTAAATTTATAACTATGTTTTGGGTTCTGGGTCATATTTTAAACACTAGCCATCGTTGCTCTGAAATTACAATTTTCAGTCCAATTTTGATGGGTGGTACGAAAATCGCTCGAAAAGATCAGATGAAATCCAGGACACATAAAGACTTATATTATTCTTCTCCTAAATTTGTAACTGTGCTTCGGGTTCTTGGGCAGGTTTCAATCACTAGCCATCGTGTGGTTTGAAAATACAGATTTCGGTCCATTTTTGAAAGGTGGTACAAAAATCGCCCAAAAAGTCCAAATGAAATCGAGGACCGGGAGACCCATATAGTATTATTCTCCTAAATTTATAACTGTGTTTTGGGTCAGATTTCAAACATTAGCCATCGTTTGGTCCGAAAAAAAGAATGTCGGTCCATTTTTTATGGCGGTATGATAATTGACCAAAAAGTCTAGATGAAATCAAGGACGGAGAAACCTTTATAGCATTCATCTCCTAAATTTATAAATGTGTTTCATGTTTAGGGTAAGATTTCAAACACAAGCCATGTATGGTCTGAAAATACGGATCTTAGTTCATTTTTGTCAGGTGGTACGAAAATTGCCCAAAATGTCCAAAATAAATCGATGTCCCAGAGACCTATATAGCATTGTTCTCCTAAATTTATCAATTTGTTTCGGGTTCTAGGTTAGATTTCAAGTACCAACCATCTTCTAGTCCGAAAATACAGATTTCGGTCCTTTTTTGTCGGGTTGTACAAAAATTGCCCAAAAAGTCCAGATGAAATCGATGACTAGGACACCCTAATAGCATTCTTCTCCAAAATTTATAATTGTATTTTGGATTCCGGGTCACATTTAAAACATTAGCCATCATCTAGCCCAAAAATACAAAATTCGGTCCATTTTTGTGCAGTGGTATGAAAATCTTCCATAAAGTTCAGATGAAATCGAGGACCGGGAGACCCTTATAGTATTCTTCTCCTAAATTTGTAACTGTGTTTTGGGTTCCGGGTTAGGTTTCAAACACTAGCCATCGTTTGGTACGAAAATACGGATTTTGGCAGGTGGTATGAAAATGGTCCAAAATGTCTAGATGAAATCGAGGATTGGGAGACCCTTATAACATTTTTCTCCTACATATATAACAGTGTTCCAGGTTCCAGGTTAGATTTCAAACACTAGCCATCGTCTGGTTTGAAAATACGATTTTTTAGTCCATTTTTGTCGGGTGATACGAAAATCAACTGAAAATATCAAATGAAATCGAGGATCATGAGACCTTCATAGCATTTTTCTCTTATATTTATAATTGTGTTACGGGTTCAAGGTCAAATTTCAAACATTAGCCATCGTCCGGTCTAAAAATACGGATTTCGGTCCATTTTTGTCGCATGGTAAGAAAATCTCCTGTAAAGACAAGATGAATTGAGGACCGAGAGACCCTTATTGCATTCTTCCGCAATACTTATACATTTGTTTCGGGTTCTAGGTAAGATTTCAACAATAGCCATAGTTTGGTATGGAAATACGAATTTCAGTCCATTTTTGTCGCGTGGTACGAAAATTGTTTGAAAAGGTCATATGAAATCGAGGACCGTGAGACTCTTATAAGATTTTGCTTATAAATTTATAATTGTGTTTCGTGTTATGAGCTAAATTTCAAACACTAGCCATTGTCTGGTCCTACAATACATATTTTTGTCTTTTTTTGCCTGATTGTACGAAAATCGTCCGAAAAGCCCAATTGAAATCCAAGACCCAGAGACCTTTATAATATTCTTCTCCTAAATTTATTAATTTGTTTCGGGTTTCTAAGTCATATTTCAAACACTAGCCATCGTTTGGTTAAAAAATGAGGATTTCGATTCATTTTTGTCGAGTGGTGCGAAAATCGCCCAAAAAGTCCATGTCAAATGGAGGACTAGGAGACCCTTATAGAATTCTTCTCCTAAATTTATAACTGTGTTTTGGTGCTGGTTCAGATTTCAAACATGAGCCATCGTGTAGTTCGAAAACACAGAATGTCGGTCCATTTTTGTCTGGCGGTACGATAATTTACCAAAAAGTCTAGATGAAATCAAGGAATGGGAAACCTTTATAACATTTTTGTCCTAAATTTATATATGTATTTCGGGTTCCAGGTAAGATTTCAAAATTTAGCAATGTCTAGTCTGAAAATACGGATCTTAGTTCGTTTTTCTCACGTGGTACAAAAATTGCTCGAAAACTCCAAATGAAATCGAGGTCCAGGAGACCTATATAGCATTCTTCTCCTAGATTTATCAATATGTTTCGGGTTCTGGGTCAAATTTCAAACACCAGCCATTGTCTGGTCCGAAAATACAAATTTCGGTCCTTTTTTGTCGGGTTGTACGAAAATCGTCCAAAAAGTCCAGATGAAATCGATGACTGAGACACTGTTATAGCATTCTATTGCTAAATTTATAATAGTAATTTAGATACCGGGTCACATTGAAAACATTAGCCATCGTGTGATCCGAAACTACGAATGTCGATGATTATTAGTCGGGTTGGACGAAAATTTCCCAAAAAGTCTAAATGATATCGAGGACCGAGAAAAGCTCACAACATTTTACTTTTCAAACACTAGCCACCGTTTGGTATGAAAATACGAATTTTGATCCATTTTTGTCGAGTGGTACGAAAATCGGCAGAAAAGATTGAATGAAATTTAGGACCGGGAGACCCTTGTAGCGTTATTCTCCTAAATTTATAAATGTGTTTTGGGTTCCGGGTCATATTTCAAACACTAGCCATTGTGTGGTCGTAAAATACGAATTTCGGTTAAATTTTGTCGGGTGGTAGGAAAATCGTACAAAATGTCCAAACAAAATCGTGGACTGAGAGACCCTTATTACATTCTTCTCCTAAATATATAACTATGTTTCGGGTTCTGGGTCAGAATTCAAAATCTAGCCATGGCCTGGTCTGAAATTATGGATTTCCGTCCAATTTTGTCGAGTGGTAAGAAAATCGATTGAAAAGTTCAAATGAAATCGAGTACTGGGTAACCTTATAGCATTCTTCTCCTAAATTTATAATTTTGATTCGGGTTTTGGCTCATATTTCAAACACTAGCCATAGTCTGGTCCTAAAATACTGAGTCCTATTCATTGTTGTCGAGTGGTATGAAAATTGTCCGACAAGTCCAAATAAAATTGAGGACTTGGAGACCCTTATAGCATTCTTTTCCTAAATTTTTAATTGTGTTCCGAGTTACAGGTAATTTTCAAACACTAGCCATCGCCTGGATGTAATAATGAATTTCTGTCAATTTTTGTCAGGTGATACGAAATAGCCTGAAAAGTCCAGATGAAATCGAGTACCAGGACACCCTTATAACATTCTGATCATAAATTTAAAACTGTATTTCGGGTTCTTGGTTAGATTTCAAACAATATCCATCGTCTGGTCCTAAAATATGGATTTTGGACCATTGCTGTTGGTATGTACAAAAGTTGTCTAAAAAGTCTAGATGCATTCGAGGACCGGTATTCATCGACTAGTTTGAAAATACAGATTTCTGGTGGTACCGAAATCACCCAAAAAAGTGCAAAAGAAATCGAGGACCAATAGACCTTTATAGCATTCTTCTCTTAAATTTATAATTGTGTTTCGATTTCTGGGTCATATTTTAAAAACTAGTGATGTCTAGTCCAAAAATACAGATTTCAGTCCATTTTTGTCGGGTGGTACGAAAATCGTCCAAAAGGTCCAGATGAAATCGAGGACCGGGAGACCCTTACAACAATCTTCTCCTAAATTTATAATTGTGTTTCAAGTTAAGGGCCAAATTTAAAACATTAGCCATTGTTTGGTCTGAAAATAAGGATTTTGATCAATTTTTATTGTGTGGTATGAAAATCGCCCGAAAAGATCACTTGAAATCGAGGACTAAGAGTCCGATATAGCATTCTTCTTCTAACATTATAACTGTGTTTTAGGTTACAAGTCAATTTTCAAACACTAGCCATGGTCTAGTCCTAAAATATGGATGTTAGCCAATTTTGCTGGGTGGTACAGAAATTGCCCGAAATGTCTAGATGAAATCGAGGACCAAGAGTCCCTTATTGTATTCTTCTCCCAAATTTATAACTGTGTTTCGGGTTCCGGGTGAGATTTCAAACACTAGCCATCGTCTGGTTTGAAAATACAGATATAGTTCATTTTTGTTAGGTCGTACGATAATCGCCCAAAAAGTTCAGATGAAATCGAGGACTGGGAGACCCTTACCACATTCGTCTCCTAAATTTTTAATAGTGTTTCAGGTTGAGGGTCATATTTCTAACACTAGCCATCATCTGGTCTGAAAATACAAATTTCAATAGGTTTTTGTCGTGTGGTTTGAAAACCACTCGAATAGATAAGATGAAATCGAGGACCGAAAGACCGTTATAATACTTTTCTTCTAAATTTATAACTTTATTTTGTGTTCCGGGTCAGATTTCAAACACTACCCATCGTTTGTTCCTAAATACAGATTTCGGGCTATTGTTTTTTGTTGGTACGAAAATTTCCCGAAAAGTTCAAATGAAATCGAGGATCATGAGACCTTTACAGCTTTCTTCTCCTAAATTTATAATTGTGTTTCAGGTTACGGGTCAGATTTCAAACACTAGCCATCGTCTAATCTGAAAATACAGATTCTGATCCATTTTGGTCGCGTGATATGACAATCGCCCGACAAGATCAAATGAAATCGAGGACTGGGAGACCTATGACACCCGATTTTTAAACAGAGCGAGTGTATTTTTTTTTCAAAAATAAATAATAAAAATAACATCGTAACACAAACGGCAAAAGACATAATCAATTACGAACATACTAAAATAGTTTTTGAGACCATAATCCAAATTATACAACTAAACAAAATGCATAGGGGCTATGAGACCTATCAAACATCGCACATACCCCTGGGGTATTCTCGGCAGGTACCTGCACAAAACTACTGCTCTAAGAATGCTACTCCCCCCATGGTCACGTCAAAATGGAGGAACATGGATCCATCAAACAAAAGTCAACTGATCGTATAAGTTTAGTTATAGTCATCCCAAATAAAATAAGTACAACCACCAAAAGAAAAACATCAAGTCCTTAAACACGAAGCTAATATGATCATACCCTAGAAACTACAACATCTATCCTCGAAGTAACTTCCTCCTCCTCATCATCCATAAAAGGACTAGTCTCCTCAGAAGTCATATCCATCCACGAGATAGGTGGCTTCGGCGACGCTGGGATCTCAAAATAGTCTGCGATTTCAGCGAAAGTCCTTAAGGGATCATTCACTGGAAATGGAAACTCTGACTCGGCCTGCCTAGACGGTCCTGCAATTTCTCGCTTCATTGGCATCGACCCCTTATCCTTTTCGCCAGTCCCGGGTCCAATCATTGTATCTCCATCTCCTTCAATGCCCTCTGCCTCAACCATAAATGAGGAATCCTCTACATCTTCCCATGCACCACTCATTTCGAGCACCAATCTTGCCGGTACCAAATAGTCGATTTTCTCGCTAGTGAGCTCCACGAGGTATACTGCTCTAGCTCTCCTACTAGTCCTCACTACCCTCAGTTTAAGAGTAATTAAAAGAGTAATATTTTAAACTATAACTATTTTTAATTACAATCTATCTTTGTAAAATTTCAACTTCAGTTCAAACTCATTTATTTGAAAATAACTCATTAGGTAACTCAAATACCTCAAATTTAATTACTGCCAATTCACACCAAAATCAATTAATTCAATTCAACAACACACATATAGCACATCAATTAAATCGCAACAATTCAAACATAAATCACCCAATTTCAAAACTCCACATTTTACACATAAACCACCAAATTGCATCTCCACAACACACACAAATCACATTAATTCATTTTCCACAATCTCACACACAAATCTCACAAATTTCCACCTCCACAAATACACATATAAAGTCTTGTATGCAATCTAAAAGTTTGGAAGGAGCCCATACCATGACTAACAACCGATTATGGCACCATGATTAACTACAGTAACATTTTCGCTCGCGTTGTCTCTTTGAAAACTAGCTCACTAGAACCGCAGCGTGGCACAGAGAATCTTTCCCTTATGCAAGTTCTCGAATGGAATCTTAAATCTAATTGATAAATGATGATTTTTGTTTGACGGTTTTGGTTTTCTTTTTGAAAAAAGAAAGAAAAAGTAAGATAGAAGGGAGAAGAAGAATCACGAGAGGCAGGGTGATTTTTTTGCTTTCGATTTCCTTACTTTATAATAAAACAAATATTCAAATAAAAATCTAGATATTTTTATAAAAATCATCATTACCTTCGACACCTCACATCACATCTCAAACCACTTTTTCAGAAAAATATACACTCTCGCTGAATTCAATCGGCAGATGAATTTTTATGAAAAACGTTGCATCTCAGAAAAAAATTTCTTTGACAAAAGATTCACCGTAATTAAACTAAATTCTTCATCGACGAATAATTATAATTGGGTCTCAATATATATATATATATATATATATATTAAAATATATATAAATATTAAACATATTATTAACTCCAATAAAATATGATTTTAATTTTTAATTCCTAAAATAAAATTCAATTGGGCTAAATGCCTAAGCAATTTAATATAAAATACCCTAATATCGAATAAATTAAAATGTAGAAAATTAAGGGTCTTACAAGACCCTTGTAGCATTCTTCTTCTAAATTTAGAACTGTGTTTCAAGTTCTGGGTCAAATTTCAAAAACCAGCCATTGTATGGTCCTAAAATAGGGTGGTACAAAAATTGTTCGAAAAATGCAAATGAAATCGAGGATCGTGAGACCCTTATAGCATTCTCCTCCTAACTTTATAATTGTGTTTCCGATTCCTGGTCAGATTTCAAACATTAGCCATCATCTGGTTTGAAATTATGGATTTTGGTCCAATTTTGTCAGGTGGTACTAAAGTTGAGCTAAAAGTCAAGATGAAATTGAGTACCGGGAGTCCCTTATAGCATTCTTCTCCTATATTTATAACTTTGTTTCGGGTTCTAGGTTTGATGTCAAACACTAGCCATCGTCTAGTCTGAAAATATCGATGTCAGTCCATTTTTGTCGTGTGGTACGAACATCATATGAAAAGATCAGATGAAATCGTGGACCTGGGTTCGGACTAAGATTTCAAATAGTATCTATCATTTCGTCGTAGAAGACCTATTTCAGTCCAATTTTGTAAGGTGGTATGCAAATTCAACGAAAAGTCCAGATGAAATCGAGGAACGAGAGACCCTCATAATATTCTTCTCCCAAATTTATAAATTTGTTTCAGGTTCCGGGTCTGGTTTCAAACACTAGCCATCTTCTAGTTTGAAAATACTTATTTCGGTCCATTTTGTCGGGTGGTACGAAAATCGCCCAAAAAGTGCAGACGAAAACTAGGACCGATAGACGCTTATAGATTTCTTCTCCCAAATTTATATCTATGTTTCGGGTTATGGGTCAAATTTTAAACACTAGCCATCGTTTGGTCCAAAAATACGGGTTTTAGCCCATTTTTATCGATTTGTACGAAAATCGCGTGAAATCGATGATCGGGTGAAATCGCGTGAAATACGGGTTTCAGTCATTTCTTGTCAGGTTGTACAAAAATCTCCCAAAAAGTCTAGATGAAATCGATGATCGAGACTTATAGCATTCATCTCCTAAATTTATAACTATATTTTGGATTCCGGGTCACTTTTATAACATTAGCCATATTTTGGTCCGAAAATACGAATTTCAGTCCATTTTATTCTGGTGGTATGAAAATCTTCTGAAAAGTCCAGATCAAATTGAAAACCGGGAGACCCTTATAGTATTCTTCTCCTAAATTTGTAACTTTGTTTCGTGTTCTATGTTAGGTTTCAAACACTAGCCATCATCTGGTCTGATAATACATATTTTGGTATATTTTTTACAGAAATGGTCCAAAACATCCTGATGAAATCGAGGACTGGGAGACCCTTATAGTGATGTTCTCCTTAATTTATAATTGTGTTCCGAGTTTCGAGTCAGATTTCAAGCAGTAGCCATCGTCTGGTCTAAAAATACGGTCATTCGGTCCATTTTTGTCGCGTGGTACGAAAAATCATTCAAAAATATCAGATAAATCGAAGACTTGGATACCCTTATAGCATTATTCTCTTAAATTTATATGTGTTTCGGATTTCGGGTAAAATTTCAACAGTACCTATCGTTTGGTCCTAAAGTACGAATTTATGTCCATTTTTATCGGCTGGTATGAAAATCATCCCAAATTGTCCTATAATTATAGCATTCTTATCCTATAATTATAACCTTGTTTCGGGTTCTAGGTAAGATTTCAAACAATATCCATTGTCTGGTCTGAAAATACGGATTTTGGTCAGTTTTTGTCGCATGGTACGCAAATTTGTCCAAAAAGTCCAGATGAAATCTAGTACTGGGAGACCCTTATATTATTCTTCTCCTGTATTTATAACTTTGTTTCGGGTTCTAGGTTAGATTTCAATTACTAGCCATCGTCTGGTGTGAAAATATGGTTTCCGATCCATTTTGGTCGCGTGGTAGGAAAATCGCCCGAAACATTTAGATGAAATCGAGGACTGGGCGACCCTTAAGCATTGTTCTCCTAAATTTTTGATAGTGTTTCTGGTTACGGGTCAAATTTCAAACACTAGCCATTGTCTGGTCTGAAAATACGAATATCGATATATTTTTGTTGCATGGTTCGAAAATCACCTGTATAGATAAGAAGAAATCAAGGACTAGGAGATCCTTATAGCATTTTCCCCGTAAATTTATAAATGTGTTTCGGGTTCCAGGTCAGGTTTAAAACACTAGCCATCCTCTGGTCCTAAAATATGGATTTTGGTCTTTTTATGTCGAGAGACCCCTTTAGCATTCTTTTACTAAATTTATAACTTTGTTTCGGGTTTCCAATCGAATTTCAAAGACTAGCCATTGTATGGTCCTAAAATACAGATTCTGATCCATTTTTGTCGAGTGGTACGAATATCGTCCAAAAAGTCCAAATGAAGTCGAGGATAGGGAGAACCTTATAGAAAATTCTCTAAAATTTATAATGTATTTCGGGTTCCTTGTCAGATTTCAAACATTGGCCATCGTTTGGTATGAAATTATGGATTTTTGATCAATTTTGTGAGGTGGTACGAAAATCTTCCTAAAAGTCCAGATGAAATCGAGTACCGTGAGTCCCTTATAGCATTCTTCTCCTATATTTATAATTGTGTTTCGGGTTCGAGGTCGGATTTCAAACATTGGCCATCGTCTAGTATGAAAATATGAATGTTTGGTAATTTATGTCGTGTAGTACGAAAATTGCCTAAAAAGATCAAATGATATCGAGGTCTTGGAGACCCTTATAGCATTCTTCTCCTAAGTTTATTCCTGTTTTTAAGGTTTCGAGTCAGATTTCAAACTCTAGCCATCGTCTGATCCGAAAATACCAATTTCAGTCCATTTTTGTTAAGTGGTACCAATGAAATCGAGGACCGAGAGACCTTTATAACATTCTTCTTCCAAATTTATAATCGAGTTTCAGGTTAGATTTCAAACACTAACCATCGTTTTGTTGAAAAATACAAGTTTCAGTCCATTTTTGTTGAGTTGTACGAAAGTCGCCCGAAAAATCCACATCAAATCAAGGACTGGGAGAACCTGACAAAACTCTTCTCCAAAATTTATAATTGTATTTCTGGTTACCAGTCATATTTCAATCACTAGCCATAGTCTGGTATGATAATACGAATTTCAATCCCTTTTTGTCATATGGTTTGAATATCGCTATAATAGATGAGATGAAATCTAGGACCGCGAGGCCCTTATAGCATTTTTCACCTGAATTTATTACTGTGTTTCGGGTCAGATTTCAAACAATATACATCGTATGGTCCTAAAATACAGATTTCATTTGAAAAGACCATCTGAAATCGAGGTTCAACAGACCCTTATGACATTGTTCTCCTTATTGTTATTGTGTTTTAGGTTCCTGGTCAGATTTGAAACACAAGTTATCACCTGGTTTGATATTACGAAATTCGGTCTATTTTTGTGGGGTGGTACAAACATTGTCCGAAAAGTCCATATAAAATCGAGGACCGAGAGACTCTTATAGATTTCTTTTCTGAAATTGATAATATTTTTGGGATTCTAGGTCAGATTTCAACACTAGCCAAAGTGTGGTCCTAAAATACAGATTTCAGTTAATTTTTTTTGGGTGGTATGAAAATCATCCAAAAAGTCTAGATGAAATCGAGGACCGAGAAACACTTATAACATTCTTCTCCTTAACCTATTACTATGTTTTAGGTTTTGGGTTAGATTTAAAACACTAACCATCTTCTAGTCTGAAAATATGAATTTCGATCCATTTTTGTTGCGTGGTTTGAAAATCGCCCGAACAGATAAGATGAAATCGTAGACTAGGAGAATCGTATAGCATTTTTCCCCTAAATTTATAACCGCGTTTCGGGTTACGGTTAAGATTTCAAACACTAGCCATCGTCTGGTTCTAACATACACATTTCAGTCCATTTTTGTTGGGTGGTACGTAAATTGTCTAAAACGTTCAGATGATATTGAGGACCATGAGAACCTTTCAACATTCTTGTGCTAAATTAATAAATGGGTTTAAGGTTACACGTTAGATTTCAAACATTAGCCATCGTTTGGACTAAGAATACGGATTTTGATCTATCTTTATCCCGTGGTACGAAAATCGTTTGAAAAGATGATATTCTATGATCGGGAGACCCTTCTAACATATCTTTTTCTAAATTTATAACTGTGTTTCGGGTTCCCGGTCAGATTTCAAACACTAACCGTCGCATGGTCCTAAAATACGAATTTCGGTCCATTTTTGTCTGGTGGTACTAAATCGTTTGAAAAGTCCAAATGAAATCGAGGACTAGGAGACCCTTATAGCATTCTTCTCCTAAATTTATAACTATGTTTTGGGTTCTTGGTAATACTTCAAACACTAGCCATCGTCTGTGATGAAATTACGGATTTCGGTCCATTTTTGTCGGGTGGTACGAAAATCTCCCGAAGAGTCCAGATGATATTTAGGACTGGTAGACACTTATACTATTCATCTCCTAAATTTATAAATGTGTTTAAGGTTATGAGTCAAATTTCAAACCCTAGCCATTGTTTGGTGTGAAAATACAGATTTCTATCCATGTCTATCACAAGGTACGAAAATTGCTTTGAATAGTCTATATGAAATCGAGGACTAAGACACCTTCATAGAATTCTTCTCCTTAATTTATTACTATATTTAAGGTTTCAGGTTCGATTTCAATTACTAGCCATTTCTTTTCTGAAAATACGTATTTCGGTCTATTTTTGTCAGTGGTACCAAAATCGCCCGAAAGGTCCAGATGAAGTCGAGGATTGAGAGACTGTTATAACATTCTTCTCCCAAAATTATATTTTTGTTTTGGGTTTCGGGTCAGATTTCATTTACTAGCCATCGTATGGTTTAAAAATACAGATATCGGTCCATTTTTGTTAGGTCGTATGAAAATCGCCAAAAAATTTCAGATGAAATCGAGGACTGGGAGACTTTAGAACAATATTTTCCTAATTTTTTAATAGTGTTTCAAGTTACAAGTCAGATTTCAAAAACTATCCATCGTCTGTACCAAAAATACAGATTTCAATCATTTTTTGTTCAGTAATACTAAAATAGCTCGAAAAGCCTATATGAAATCGAGGACCGAGCGACCCTTATAGAAATATTCACCCAAATTTATTAATGTGTTTCAGATTATGAGTCGGATTTCTAACATCATCCATTGTTTGGTCCTAAAATAGAGATTTCGATCCATTTTTGTCTGTTGGTACGAAAATTGTCAAAAAGTCCAGATGAAATTGAGGACTAGGAGACCTTTATATTATTCTTCTCCTAAATGAATTACTTTTTTCGGGTTTTGGGTAAGATTTCAAACATTAACCATCGTCTAGTCCAAAAATACGGATGTCAATCCATTTTTGTTGGGTGGTACGAAAATCGCCAAAAAAATGCAGTAAATCGAGGACTAGGAGACCTTTGTAGCATTCTTCTCCCATTTTTATAACTATGTTTTGGGTTCCAGGTCAAATTTCAAACACTAGCCATCGTTAGGTCTGAAAATACGGATTTTGGTCCCAAATTTATAACGGGTGGTATGACAATCTCCCGAAAAGTCTACATGAAATCGAGGACCACGAGACCCTTACAACAATCCTCTCTTAAATTTATAAGTGTGTTTAGGGTTCTAGGTAAGATTTCAAGCACTCGCTGTCGTTTGCTCCTAAAGTAAGGATTCCAGTCCATATTTGTCGAGTGGTACAAAAATCACCCGAAAAGTCCAAATGAAATCGAGTATCGGGAGACTCTTATAATATTCTTCTCCTAAATTTGTAATTGTGTTTCTTGTTCCGGGTCAGATTTTAAACACTAGCTATCATCTAGTTCTAAAATACAGATTTCGGTCCATTTTTGTCGTGTTGTACGAAAATCACATGCATAGTTAAGATGAAATTGAGGACTGGAAGACCTTTATAGCATTCTTCTCCAAAATCTATAACTGTGTTTCACGTAGATTTCAAACACTATCCATCTTCTGGTCCTACATTACGGATTTCGGTCCATTTTTGTCGGGTTGTACTAAAAGCGATGGAAAACCCTAGATGAAATTAGGACTGGGAGACACTTATATTATTCTTCTCCTAAATTTACTAAATTATTTTTGGGTTTGGGGTCATATTTTAATAACTAGTGATTGTCTTGAACGAAAATAAAAAATTTTGATAAACAAAATTCGAATGTTACAAAAATCGCACGAAAAGTCTCGATAAAATGGAGGATTGGGAAACCCTAACATCATTCTTGTCCCAAATTTATAAGTGTTTCGGGTTACCCATCAAATTTCAAATACTAACCATCGACTGGTCCTAAAATACGAATTTCGGTCCATTTTTGTGAAGTGGTACAAAAATCACCCAAAAAGTCTAGATGAAATCGAGGACCAGAGAGACCTTTACAACATTCTTCTCCAAATTTTATAACTATGTTTCAAGTTATGGGTCAGATTTCAAATACTAACCATCGTCTGGTTTGAAAATACGAATTTCGAACCATTTTTTCCATATGTTACAAAAATCGCCCAAAAAGATTATATGATATCAATGACCACGAGACCCTCATAACATTTTTCTCCTAAATTTATAATTTTGTTTCGGGTTTCGGCATATATTTCAACCACTAGCCATTGTGTGGTCCTAAAATATGGATATTAGTCCATTTTTATAGCGTGGTATGAAAATCACCAGAATCGACTAGATGAAATCGAGTCATAGGACACCTTTATAGCATTCTTCTCCTATATTAATAACTATGCTTCGGGTTCGTATAAATATTTTAAAAACTAGCCATTGTCTTGGCTTAAAATACGAATTTTTGTCCATTTTTGTAGCATGGTACAAAAATTACTGAAAAAGTCAAGATGAAATCAAGGACCAGGAGTCCCTTATAGCAATCCTCTCCTAAATTTATAACTATTTTCAGGTTAGGGGTCATATTTCAAACACTAGTCATCGTCTGGTATGAAAATAACGATTTGGATCCATTTTGGTTGCATAAAACGAAAATTGCCTGAAAAGATCATGTGAAATCGAAGACTAGGAGACCCCTAAATGAAAGTGAAAATAATTGATTGGAGAAAATCATATATTTATAGAATGATTTTGGAAAGATTGCAAATATATATATAAAAAAAAAACAATTACATAAAGTAATATTTTATGAGTATAAATAATTAATAACCGGTTGTTATAAATAATTAATAACCAGTTGTTATAAATAGTAAGTAAATGTTATGCTATTTGAATATTCCTATCAAGTCAATCAAACTAAGTTATTCAAATATATTAATAATAACAATTAACCAATATAAAACCTATTGAATTGTTGACTAAATACATTAATAATATACATCATGTCTTATGTTCGAATTATTATAAAAGTAGAATTTTCACCTTCATAAAATTGAATTTATATAATAATATAGATATTTGAATACATTTTAAATATAATTAATATTTATGATTATTTAATAGATAAAGTTTTGACTCAATATTTAGTCAAACAAATTATTAACTAAATACATTTTTTCAATTAATGGTATAAATATTTATAAAACAATGTATTGACTGAGGATATTCAACAAAGTAAATTCAAAGAGAGTCAAGATTTTATTGTATAATGATTGTATAAAAATAATAAAATAAAAATTAAGACAAACTAAAGTTTACATTTAAAAATGTAAAACATATATTTTTCTAGTTAGTTCATGAGTCTTTATGGATTAAAATTTGGTTATTTACGTCTTTATCAATGTAGTTCTTCCAATAAGTTTGTTAGTTTCAATGGAATATAATTTTTCTTATTTTGGTCTTTAATAGGGTAATTTCTAATCAATTTTGGTTCTTATGCAATGTTATTGGTCGAATAAGTTCATTAGTCTCAATAGATTAAGATTTTTTTTTCATTTTAATCTTTACTTGGTTCATTCTAATATACATTTGTTCTTAATCAATGTTATTCGTGCAATATGTGCATAAGTGTAAATGGATTAAGATTTTAGTGATTTTGTTCTTTAATAGGTTTATTGTAGTCCGTTTTTATTCTTAGCCAATGAAGTTCATCCAATTTTTGTTTTTAGCCAATGTAAATCTTCCAATAAGTGTGTTAGTCTCTACGGATTATGATTTTGGCCATTTTAGTCTTGAAGAGGTTTATTTTAATCAATTTATTTTTGTAAGCAATGTACTTCGTACAATATTTACTTGTTTTATTTTGACTAAAAATATTTACTTTATTAATCACGGAACATATAGGCTATATTTTTATTCGTTTTATTTATTTTGTCTTAATTATTAGTAGGTCGTCTTTTTATTATATTTTTTGCTTCAACTTTATATTGAATATGGTTTTCCATTCTTAATTTTTTTTTTATAATAATTTCTTGCAACAGATAATCTAAGATACTAGAAAGATTTAATTTTCTGTATTTTATCCGTCAACATAATCAATGTATGTTTTACTCTTGTTTGACACAGAATACACATTAATTAATTTAATAATAGAATTAAAAGATATAACTAATATCAACTTTAAAATTAAAAAAAAAAAAAAAAAATTATTTT
>JBBPBS010000207.1:267416-285403 GCA_037974835.1 Cicer judaicum
ACATATAGGCTATATTTTTATTCGTTTTATTTATTTTGTCTTAATTATTAGTAGGTCGTCTTTTTATTATATTTTTTGCTTCAACTTTATATTGAATATGGTTTTCCATTCTTAATTTTTTTTTTATAATAATTTCTTGCAACAGATAATCTAAGATACTAGAAAGATTTAATTTTCTGTATTTTATCCGTCAACATAATCAATGTATGTTTTACTCTTGTTTGACACAGAATACACATTAATTAATTTAATAATAGAATTAAAAGATATAACTAATATCAACTTTAAAATTAAAAAAAAAAAAACACAATTATTTTGAAAGAGTATCGCGTTACAACGTTTATTCACAACGTTGCGCGTCGCTGTTAAATATCGATAAATATTTTCAAATTACAATTATTTTAAGTTGAAACGAATCTTAATTGAAAAAAAAAATTATTTTCAAATTATAGAGAATTTTTTATCGCATTTTATTTCTTTTTGTCTTTAATAGATTTATTCTTGTCCATTTTTGTTCTTAGCCAATGTAGTTTTTCCAATAAATGCGTTAGTCTCAATTTTGTAAGATTTTAATCATTTGGGTCTTTAATAAGTTTATTCAAAAACATTTTGGGTCTTAGGTAACGTAGTTCGCCGAATAAGTGCATAAGTCTATTTTGAATAAGATTTGGTTCATTTTGGTTATTTAAAGGTTTATTCTAATTAATTTTGCTTCTTAGGCAATTTTGTTCCTCGAGTAAGTGCATAAGTCTCACTAGATTAATATTTTGGTCCCTTTGGTCTTTAGTAGATTTATTCTAGTCCATTTTAGTTCTTAGCCAATGTAGTTCATGCAATAAGCGCACGAGTCTTTATGGATTAAGATTTCAATTATTTTGGTCATTCATAGGTTTATTCTAATCAATTTTGGTTCTTATGAAATTTTGCACGTCGAATAAGTGCATAAATCTCAATGGATTAAGATTTTGGTCATGTTAGTCTTTAAAAGGATTACTCTAATCTATTATTGTTCTTAGGCAATCTAGTTAGTCCATAAATCTCAATTCAATAAGTGCATAAATCTCAATGGATTAATGGGTTAATTTTTTTGTCATTTTGATTTTTACAAGGTTTATTCTACTTCGTTTCGATCATAGCCAATGTACTTTAGTCTAAATGAATTAATATTTTGGTCATTTTAGACTTAAATAGGTTTATTTTAATCCATTTTGGTTTATGGCAATGTTGTTTGTCCAATAAGTGCACAAATCTTAATCAATTTAGATTTTGGTAATTTTGGTCTTTACTAGGTTTATTCTAGTCCATTTTGGTTCTTAGACAATGTAGTTAGTCTAATAAGTGCATGAGTCTTTACAGATTATAATTTGGTCGTTTAGGTCTTTACTTGGTTTGTTCTAAAAATATTTAGTTGCTAGCTAATGTAGTTCTTCTAATAAGTGCATTAGTGTCATTGGATTAAGATTTTAGTCATTCGTGTATTTAATAGTTTTATTCTAATTCTTTATATTCTTAGGCAATGTACTTTGTCCAATAAGGGCATAAGTCTCAAAGGATTATGATTTTTTTGTCATTTTTATATTTACTAGGTTTACCCTAATCCTTTTATGTTAACTAGTTTTGAGGATGAAACTGTTTTTAAGGGGGTGAGGATTGTAACATCCTCTAAATTTATTATTTAAAAAAAATTATAACCTATCAATATTATTCAATATTAAATTACGTGTGATAATTATTTGTCTTGTTCGACTTATTGTAGTTGATAAAGTTATTAGTAAGAATTATTAAATCAATGGGGTGTTTTAATATATATATATATATATATATATATATATATATATATAAATATATATATTTGAGTAGATATATCATATGTAGATCTATTTTTCTAGTGCAAGAATATATTAGGCTAAGGGTTTGAGGCTTGGTGTGACCCAACCCACTTGAATGAGTAGAAATTTGGCTTATGTGTTTGTGACTTGATTTTCATGATGAAGGTTAACAAAAAATAAAGCACAAAAAGAGTATCTAACCGACAATATCCACTTTAAATTTCCCTAAGTCCACATTTTTTGTATACTCACTAATAATAAACCAAAAATATTACCGAAACCCCTTAAATTAATATTTTACGTAATTTAATATTGAATAATATTGATAGGTTATAATTTTTTTTAAATAATAAATTTAGAGGATGTTACAATACTCAACCCCTTAAAAACAATTTCATCCTCAAAACTAGTTAACATAAAAGGATTAGGGTAAAGCTCTCTCATATTTTCCTCTAATTCCCAAGTTGCAACTCCAGTCATTTGGTCCCAACTCACGTTTACCAAGGCGATCTCCTTGCCTCGTAAGTGCTTAGTAGTCCTATCACCAATGCTTAGTGTTGGAATTACAAAGGAAAGATTCTCCTTCAACTGGATATCATCTGGCGTGATAATATAGGAAGGATAATTCATGTACTTCCTTAGTTGTGACACATGGAATACGTTGTGCAATTTGGCCAAACTCGGAAGCAAGGCAATCTGGTAAGCTACGGGACCTACACGTCGGAGGATCTACAATGGGCCATTGAATTTACGAGTGAGCTTCCTAGATTTTAGTGCCTTATCAACTCCAGTAGTGGGCGTCACTCTCAAAAATACATGTTCTCCCTCATGAAACTCCAGCGGTTTTCTCCGATGGTCAGCATAACAAAAATGTGTGGAGGTGGGACTCTGTGGAGGCGGTACTTATCTCTTAGGTACCAGGCTCGAATCCCACGAAAGGAAAAAAACTCGATATTTCAACTAGGTGGATAGGGAGCGAGAAGATCGTGAGGTAGCATCGCCGAAAACGGTAATGGCTAGGTGTTAAAGTGAAGAATAAAATGACCAAAACTTAATCCATTGAGACTCATGCATTCATGGACAATCGTCCTTAGCTCATAACAAAAATGGACTAGAATAAACCTAGTAAAGATAAAAATGACAAAAAAAATTGAGACTTATGCACTTATTGGACAAAGTACATTGCCTAAGAATATAAAGAATTAAAATAAAACTATTAAAGACACGAATGACTAACATCTTAATCCAATGACACTAATGAACTTATTAGAAGAACTACATTAGCTAGCAACTAAATTTTTTTAGAACAAACCAAGTAAAGACCTAAACGACCAAATTATAATCTGTAAAGACTCCAAACTTACCAAAATCTAAATTGATTAAGATTTGTGCACTTATTGGACAAACAACATTGCCATAAACCAAAATGGATTAAAATAAACCTATTTAAGTCCAAAATGACCAAAATAGTAATCCATTTAGACTAAAGTACATTGGCTAAGATCCAAAACGAAGTAGAATAAACCTTGTAAAAATCAAAATGACAAAAAAAATTAACCCATTAATCCATTGTGATTTATGCACTTATTCAATTGAGATTTCTGGACTAACTAGATTGCCTAAGAACAATAATAGATTAGAGTAAACATTTTAAAGACCAACATGACCAAAATCTTAATCCATTGAGATTTATGCACTTATTCGACGTGCAAAATTTCATAAGAACCAAAATTGATTAGAATAAACCTATGAATGACCAAAATAATTGAAATCTTAATCCATAAAGACTCGTGCGCTTATTGCATGAACTACATTGGCTAAGAACTAAAATGGACTAGAATAAATCTACTAAAGACCAAAGGGACCAAAATATTAATCTAGTGAGACTTATGCACTTACTCGAGGAACAAAATTGCCTAAGAAGCAAAATTAATTAGAATAAACCTTTTGATAACCAAAATGAACCAAATCTTATTCAAAATAGACTTATGCACTTATTCGACGAACTACGTTACCTAAGACCCAAAATGTTTTTGAATAAACTTATTAAAGACCCAAATGACTAAAATCCTACAAAATTGAGACTAACGAATTTATTAGAGAAACTACATTGGCTAAGAACAAAAATGGACAAGAATAAACCTATTAAAGACGAAAAGGAATAAAATGCTATGAAGTACGTTGCTTACAGAAAAAATTGATTAGAATAAACTTCTTAAAGACCAAAATGGCCAAAAATCATAATCCGTAGAGACTAACACACTTATTGGAAGATTCACATTGGCTAAAAACAAAAATTGGATGAACTTCATTGGCTAAGAATAAAAACCGACTATAATAAACCTATTAAGGACCAAAATCACCAAAATCTTAATCCATTTACATTTATGCACTTATTGCACGAATAACAATGATTAAGAACAAATGCATATTAGAATGAACCAAGTAAAGATTAAAATGAAAAAAAATAATCTTAATCTATTGAGACTAATGAACTTAATCGACCAATAACATTGCATAAGAACCAAAATTAATTAGAAATTACCCTATTAAAGACCAAAATGAGAAAAATCATATTCTATTGAGACTAACACACTTATTGGAAGAACTACATTGATAAAGACGTAAATAACCAAATTTAAATCCATAAAGACTCATGAACTAGCTAGAAAAATATATGTTTTACATTTAAAAAAATGTAAACTTTAGTTTGCCTTAATTTTTATTTTATTATTTTTATACAATCATTATATAATAAAACCTTGACTCTCTTTGAATTTACTTTGTTGAATATTCTCAGTCAATACTTTGTTTTATAAATATTGATACCATTAATTGACAAAATGTATTTAGTTTATAATTTGTTTGACTAAATATTTGGTCAAAACTTTATCTATTAAATAATCATAAATATTAATTATATTTAAAATGTATTCAAATATCTATATTATTATATAAATTCAATTATATGAAGGTGAAAATTCTACTTTTATAATAATTTGAACGTAAGACATGATGTATATTAGTAATGTATTTAGTCAATAATTCGATAGGTTTTATATTGGTTAATAGTTATTATTAATATATTTGAATAACTTAGTTTGATTGACTTGATAGGAATATTCAAATAGCATAACTTTTACTTACTATTTATAATAAACGGTTATTAATTATTTATACTCATAAAATATTACTTAAAGTAATTGTGTTTTTTTTATACATATTTGCAATCTTTCCAAAATCATTCTATTAATATATGATTTTCTCCCATCAATTATTTTCACTTTCATATATTAAAGATTATTCACTTTTAAAGAAAAGCTTAATTGAAGGTGCAATGTCTTTTTTTATCCAAAAATTTTATTTTGATATATGTGTTGATGTACCAAAAAAATTTTTAGGCCTTTAACCCAACTTTTATTTTAAAAATTAAGTACCAAAGATATATTTTGCTAGAGTTAGTAATACGTTTAAAATATAGGTTTATATATTATTTTTGGAGACCCAATTACATTTATTTATTTATTAGAGTATAATTTAACTAAAGTATGAAAATTATAATATCGATCAAATTTTTTAAAATGTCACCTCTTACTGATAAGTTTATCTATCAATTAAGTTGCGATGAAAGTAAATATTTTTATACCTAATTATTCAACTATAATATATATATATATATATGACACCAACCCAACAGGATTCCACTTTTTCCCCTTCAGCTTCCTCCACCATCCATTGCTCTCTTTCTATTTTCAAACAAAAGAAGTAATTTTAGTTTTAAAATATAAAAACCAAAAACATCCATTTTCTACTAAATTAAAGCCTTCATTTAAGAATTGTTAGGAAGAGTTACGCACTTATTGGACGAATTACATTGGTTAAGAACCAACATGGATTCTAATAAACCAAGTAATGGATAAAATGGCCAAATTTTTTATCTAGTGAGACTTATAAAATTATTCGAGAAACAACATTGCATAAAAACCAACATGGATTAGAATAAGCTATTAATGACCAAAATGACAAAAAAACTTCATCGATTGTGACTTATGCACTTTTTCGACGAACTCCTTTGCCAAAGACCAAAAACATATTTAAATAAACCTATTAAAGACCAAAATGACCAAAATCTAAATACATTAAGAATAACACACTTTTGGAAGAACTACATTAAATAAATGAGCCAAAACCATAATCCATCAAGACTTATGCACTTATTGGACGAACTTCATTGACTAAGAACATAAATGTTCTTCAATAAACCTAGTAAAGACAAACATGACTAAAGTCGTAATTCATTAAGACTTAGGTTGTTATTGGACGAATTATACTAGCTCACAATAAAAAGGGACTATTAAAGATAAAAATGACAGAAATCTTATTCCATTGAAGCTTTTGCACTTATTTGATGAACTTCATTGTCTAGGAACCAAAATGGGTTAAAATCAACCAATAGTCACGTATTTGATGAACAACTTTGGATAAGAACCAAAACAGACTACAATAAACCTAGTAAAGAGCAAAATAATAATAAATTCACAATTATGAACGTATTGGACGAACTACATTGGCTAAAAACCAAAATGGACTCGAATAAACTTAGTGAATGTAACACCTGGATTTTTAATCCAAAATTTTACTTAAAAAAATACATATTGCTTAGAAAAGTCTACGAATTTTTTTTTGAATACATAACATTTATTCATATAAATAGTTAGTAACAACTACGTTATTTAATATCATTAAGAAAAGATTTATTCAAAATTTAAATCAAAGTAAAGACAATCATTCTTAATGGAAAAGAACCACTTCTGTATTTCTAGAATTCTAGTACATTTTAAAAATTTGTGACAAAAGATTAAAAAGATCATAGAAATATTGTACAATTCTATTATTACAAAATTGTGTTGAAAAAAACCCATGTTTATCCTACGTTCGCCACACGTCAATACTCATTAACTACTCTTGAATCTCCGTGAACTCATTAGTAGACAATTTATCATGTATGAAATTGAACTATTATACACATGACAAGTTCTCACTTATAAAAAATCAAACTCACTATCATACACGAGATTGGTTTATCAATACAATTATGACATTGGCTTAAATATCTAAATTATTATTTAAATTCAATTTTATGTATGTGAAAATTTTACTTTTATAGTGTTTAAAAATATATGTTTTACATTTAAAAAAATGTAAACTTCAGTTTACCTTAATTTTTATTTTATTATTTTTATACAATCATTATATAATTAAACCTTGACTCTCTTTGAATTTACTTTGTTGAATATCGTCAATCAATACTTTGTTTTATAAATATTTTTACCATTAATTACAAAAATGTATTTAGTCAATAATTTGTTTGACTAAATATTTAGTCAAAACTTTATCTATTAAATAATCATAAATATTAATTATATTTAAAATTTATTCAAATATCTATAGTATTATATAAACTCAATTTTATGAATGTGAAAATTCTACTTAAGTAATGTTTAACAATATAGGTTTAACACTTAAAAAATTTTAATTTTTAGTTCGCATTTAAGTAACGGATAAGTTTATTTAGGTTTATTTAATGTGAAAATTCTACTTTTGTAATGTTTCGAACCTAAGACATGATGTATATTATTAATGTATTTAGTCAATAATTAGATAAGTTTTATATTGGTTAATAGTTAATATTAATATATTTGAATAACTTTGTTTGATTGACTTGATAGGAATATTCAAATAGCATATCTATTACTTACTATTTATAACTAAATTTTACTTACTATTTATAAAAAACAGTAATTAATAATTTATACACATAAAATATTAATTTAAGTAATTTTTTTATATATATTATTGCGTTCTTTCCAAAATCATTCTATAAATATACGATTTTCTCCAATTAATTATATTCACTTTCATATATTAAAGATTATTCACTTTCAAAGAAAAGCTTCATTGAAGGTGCAATGTCTTTATTTATCCAAAAAATTATTTTGATATGTGTGTTGATGTTGCTGTTCATGCACAATGTTCTTGGAATTCGTGTCAATATTACTAACAAATTGGAAACTGGTGTAGACTTAACTGTTCATTGCAAATCTGCTAATGATGATCTTGGAGTTCATATTCTTCAGATTGATCAAACGTATGATTTTTCTTTTGGAAATAGTTTTTTCGGAATAACACAATTCTATTGTTCCTTTCAGTAGAATGGTGAATTTAAACGGTTTGACGTATTCATAGCAGGTGAAGATTTATGTGGAACTTGCAATTGGTTTATAAAGGAAACAGGACCATGTAAGGATGGTGTTTGCCATGATTGGAAGAAGTAATTAATAATGTGTTACACATTTATTTATCTCCATAAGTATTGTACTTGAGGGTATTGCGTTTAACACCCCAAATTTTATAATAAAATATTTTATAAATTTAATAATATTTTAAATAATTAATTTGATATTTATTTGATTTTAGAATATATGATGAACAATTTTATGATTAATTTTCTTTATATATGTGCTTTCTATGATGTGTTAATTTAATACATATTGGACTTAACGAGTAATATCAAAGACAAATATTATATTTTCTAAAAATAATAGTATTTTAGTGTAATATTTTAAATACTAAAATTTTAGGCAATTTTACATCTACGTGTGTGTTCGTAATTAATGTGATATTTTCTTATGCATTTGACTAATGTTAAATATGCACTTAATTATATTCAATTATTTCTAAATATATGTTATTATTTATTTTATAAATAATTATTATGGGTTATGAGTAATATTGATATTGATTTCCTTCAATTTTATTTATTTTTAATGGAATGGTGATTTTATGCATATTTATTGTGATTTAGTAATTTATATCAAATTGTTGATGTTATATTTATTTATTTTATCATTTTGACTATTCTATAAGGATGGTAGTATTTTTTTGTGATTATTTTGTAAAATAGTATAATTATCATTGTAGTTATTATTTTGAATATAAGACTTTTGAATACAATGATAATTTATATTAAGAATGATTGAAGGAAATCTTTTGAATATAAGACTTTTGAATATAAGACTTCTAGAAATACAGAAGTGGTTCTTTTCCATTAAGAATGATTGTCTTTACTTTGATTTAAATTTTGAATAAATCTTTTCTTAATGATATTAAATAACGTAGTTGTTACTAACTATTTATATGAATAAATGTTATGTATTCAAAAAAAAATTCGTAGACTTTTCTAAGCAATATGTATTTTTTTAAGTAAAATTTGGGATTAAAAATCCAAGTGTGTTACATTGACTAGGTTTATTCGAGTCTATTTTGGTTTTTAGCCAATGTAGTTCGTCCAATAAGTTCATAATTGTTAATTTATTATTATTTTTCTCTTTACTAGATTTATTGTAGTCTGTTTTGGTTCTTATCCAAAGTTGTTCATCGAATAGGTGACAAATTGGTTGATTGGTTGATTTTAAATAATTAGGTATAAAAATATCTACTTTCGTCGCAACTTAAATAGATAAACTTATCAGCAAGAGGTGACATTTTAAAAAATTTGATCGATATTATATTTTTCATATTTTAGTTAAATTATACTCTAATGAATAAATAAATGTAATTGGGTCTCCAAAATTAATATATATACCTATATTTTAAACGTATTACTAACTCTAGCAAAATATATCTTTGGTACTTAATTCATAAAATAAAAGTTGGGCTAAAGGTCTAAGCAATTTTTTGGTACATCAACACTTATATCAAAATAAAATTTTTGGATAAATAAAGACATTACACCTTCAGTTAAGCTTTTCTTTGAAAGTGAATAATCTTTAATATATGAAAGTGAAAATAATTGATGGGAGAAAATCATATATTTATAGAATGATTTTGGAAAGATTGCAAATATGTATAAAAAAAACAATTACTTTAAGTAATATTTTATGAGTATAAATAATTAATAACCGTTTGTAATAAATAGTAAGTAAAAGTTATGCTATTTGAATATTCCTATCAAGTCAATCAAACTAAGTTATTCAAATATATTAATAATAACTATTAACCAATATAAAACCTATCTAATTATTGACTAAATACATTAATAATATACATCATGTCTTACATTCGAATTATTATAAAAGTAGAATTTTTACCTTCATAAAATTGAATTTATATAATAATATAGATATTTGAATACATTTTAAATATAATTAATATTTATGATTGTTTAATAGATAAAGTTTTGACTAAATATTTAGTCAAACAAATTATTAACTAAATAGATTTTTTCAATTAATGGTATCAATATTTATAAAACAAAGTATTGACAGAGAATATTCAACAATGTAAATTCAAAGAGAGTCAAGGTTTTATTATATAATGATTGTATAAAAATAATAAAATAAAAATTAAGGCAAACTAAAGTTTACATTTTTTTAAATGTAAAACATAAATTTTTCTAGTTAGTTCATGAGTCTTTATGGATTAAAATTTGGTTATTTACGTCTTTATCAATGTAGTTCTTCCAATAAGTGTGTTAGTCTCAATCGAACATGATTTTTCTCATTTTGGTCTTTAATAGGGTAATTTCTAATTAATTTTGGTTCTTATGTAATGTTATTGGTCGATTAAGTTCATTAGTCTCAATGGATTAAGATTTTTTTTTCATTTTAATCTTTACTTGGTTCATTCTAATATACATTTGTTCTCAATCATTGTTATTCATGCAATAAGTGCATAAGTGTAATTGGATTAAGATTTTGGTGATTTTGGTCTTTAATAGGTTTATTATAGTCCGTTTTTATTCTTAGCCAATGAAGTTCATCTAATTTTTGTTTTTAGCCAATGTGAATCTTCCGATAAGTGTGTTGGTCTCTACGGATTATGATTTTGGCCATTTTGGTCTTTAAGAAGTTTATTCTAATCAATTTTTTCTATAAGCAATGTACTTCGTAGCATTTTATTCCTTTTTGTCTTTAATAGGTTTATTCTTGTCCATTTTTGTTCTTAGCCAATGTAGTTTTTCTAATAAATGCATTTGTCTCAATTTTGTAGGATTTTAGTCATTTGGGTCTTTAATAAGTTTATTCAAAAACATTTTGGGTCTTAGGTAACGTAGTTCGTCGAATAAGTGCATAAGTCTATTTTGAATAAGATTTGGTTCATTTTGGTTATCAAAAGGTTTATTCTAATTAATTTTGCTTCTTAGGCAATTTTGTTCCTCGAGTAAGTGCATAAGTCTCACTAGATTAATATTTTGGTCCCTTTAGTCTTTAGTAGATTTATTCTAGTCCATTTTAGTTCTTAGTCAATGTAGTTTATGCAATAAGCGCACGAGTCTTTATGGATTAAGATTTCAATCATTTTGGTCATTCATAGGTTTATTCTAATCAATTTTGGTTCTTATGAAATTTTGCACGTTGAATAAGTGCAAAAATCTCAATGGATTAAGATTTTGGTCATGTTGGTCTTTAAAAGGTTTACTCTAATCTATTATTGTTCTTAGGCAATCTAGTTAGTCTAGAAATCTCAATTGAATAAGTGCATAAATCTCAATCGATTAATGGGTTAATTTTTTTTGTCATTTTGATTTTTACAAGGTTTATTCTACTTCTTTTGGATCTTAGCCAATGTACTTTAGTCTAAATGGATTAATATTTTGGTCATTTTGGACTTAAATAGCTTTATTTTAATCCATTTTGGTTTATGGCAATGTTGTTTGTCCAATAAGTGCACAAATCTTAATCAATATAGATTTTGGTAATTTTGGTCTTTACTAGGTTTATTCTAGTCCATTTTGGTTCTTAGACAATGTAGTTAGTCTAATAAGTGCATGAGTCTTTACAGATTATAATTTGGTCGTTTAGGTCTTTACTTGGTTTGTTCTAAAAAAATTAAGTTGCTAGCTAATGTAGTTCTGCTAATAAGTGCATTAGTGTCATTGGATTAAGATTTTAGTCATTTGTGTCTTTAATAGTTTTATTCTAATTCTTTATATTCTTAGGCGATGTACTTTGTCCAATAAGTGCATAAGTCTCAAAGGATTATGATTTTTTTTGTCATTTTTATCTTTACTAGGTTTATTCTAGTCCATTTTTGTTATGAGCTAAGGACGATTGTCCAAGAATGCATGAGTCTCAATGGATTAAGTTGTGGTCATTTTATTTTTCACTTTAACGCCTAGCCATTACCGTTTCCGGCGATGCTACCTTACAACCTTCTCGCTCCCTATCAACCTAGTTGAAATATCGAGTTTTTTTCTTTTCTTGGGATTCGAGCCTGGTACCTAAGAGATAAGTACCGCCTCCACAGAGTCCCACCTCCACACATTTTAGTTATGCTGACCATCGGAGGAAACTGCTGTAGTTTCATGAGGGAGAACATGTATTTTTGCGAACATGTAGGTCTCGTAGCTTACCAGATTGCCTTGCTTCCGAGTTTGGCCAAATTGCACAACGTATTCCATGTGTCACATGTGACACCCTAATACCCCAAATAATTTTTTTTTTGGATAAAGAGTATCACATAATCATAAACATGTCACATAAATCCAAAATTTCCATCAAACATAATGACATCGAAATCATAATATCAAACAATAGAATCCTTTTTGAAGTACACGTACTTATGTTTTATATTCAGTGTAAATATAGTCCCCACCCGATCTCACTATTAGAGCGGGAATTCCTAAAATAAAAATACTCAAAATAACATCAATACAATGCATCTAAATAGAGTCTCCAACACGTAACGGCTTCTGCTTCTCTAATGGTATTAGTCATCACCTGCAACTTACAACTCGTCTGCGTCCGTCGCAAACGCCAAACACAAACAACGAGGGGTGAGTATCGAAATTATGTAACAGTATAAAATACACAAGGAGAACACGCAAGCAATCAAATTATCACAATATCAAAAAAACAGTCAAGTGTATAATATCAACGATTTATCAAATTCATTCACAATAAGACGGTCACAATAATGAAATGTTATGCATGTCCTATACTCTATACTTCGTCATTTGGTACCATTCTACTCTGAAGTACTTGGTTAGGAGGCCTGATACTATGCCACTACAAGAGTGGACGGACAATTCATGAACGGCCAAGTCCTCATAGATCCCCTCAACTCAACCCGAGACACATATATGCGACAGTCGGGGTACTCTTGTATTGCACGGTAGGTCCCGGCCTTAGGGAATAATCCACTAATCCACTTAGGAATTCCCCACTAGGTGTACCCCCAAGGTGTATCAGTCTTACCTTACAGTTCGACTGTAGCCCTCCACGATCAGGCTCATTCAGTTGTACTTCCCCGAATCACTAGGTTTGTCAAACCCTCCCTATATGATGACAAAATAATCCTAACTCCAAAATCTACAACATATGTCTCAAACTTACTTGATCATCGCAAACTCAATAAGCTTCAATTTGACTTCATAATATTTCATCATGGTTTATCTTTATCAGTCAATCACAATAAAATCCCAATATTTGGTTTACACTACTCACAATACACAATTCAATTGCATCAATCACATAAGAAGTAATTTCAACAGGTGGCACATTTTAGTAATATCACAAATTCAATCAAATGTCAAAAACATTCAAGTTCATATCATTCATACATTAACAATCAGAATAAGATTTCATAAAATCAGACATAATGCAATCTTGATATAAATTCACGACAATTCTATAGGTTGCTAAATATATTTTAGTCCTCACTATTACCATTCACATTTTATTAATTAATTATTGTAAGACCCGTAATTTTAAATTATACTTTATGTATTTTAATGGATTTTGGTATTGAACTCAGGGGCTTTTTAGCCAAGTTATTAATATTTTGGAGTTTATATGACCAAAAAGATATTTTGATGCCTGATTAGAATTACTCGTCGATAAATAAATTAAATTTATTGCGGTGAATCTTTTGCGAAGAGTTTAATGCATTTTGGGTGAAAGGATAATTTAATAAATATCTAAAGGTTTTGAGATATTTGTTAATTAAATATATATATATATATATATATATATAGAAAAGGAAGGGAAGGAATTGAAAAGAAAGCAAATAGAAAGGAAAGAAAAAGGAAGAAAGGAAAAGAGAAGGAGAGAAAACAGAAAATTTCCATCTTCTCCCTCCTCTGCCTCGCGTGAACACCCAATCCTTCTCCTTCCTCCATCTTCATCCATTTTCGTTCTTCCTTGCTTCCTTGAGTTCGAAATTGATAGTGTGTGATAGGACAAGGATTTCTCAACTTTACTCTTCCTCTTTGATCCAAAAACGAAGGAAAACGGTTTAGGGATTTCAAAACCGTCAAACACAAATCTCGCCGTTTCTTCTGGATCCAAGCTTTGTTTCGCAAAGGGATAGAAGGGAAAGTTGCTCACCACTACACTATGGTGCTAGTGAGCTAACTTTGGAAGCGTCGTCGCGAGCAAAGTTTTTACCGGAATTGATCGTGGTGTCGTAAATCGACGTTAAAGCTAACGTTAAGGTAAGGGCTCCTTCCAAACTTTTAGTTTGCATTTAGGGCCTTATCTGTGGTTGTATGAAAAAGAATTTTGTTAGGGTTGGAGTATTGATTTGGGGAAAATATATCTAACGCTTTGTGGGTAAAATCTGAGAGTGAGGTTTTGGTTATTCTGATGAATGTATCATGGAAAATGAATTTAAACTCAGTTATGTATGATTTTGAATGAATGAAACTTGTGTGTTTGAGTGGTGGATTATGTTGATTCGTGTTCGTTGTTTTTGACGTGTTCTTAATTGATACTAATGAAACTTGAGATGTGTTTGTGTGGTTTGTGTGGAAAATGATTTGGTGCGAATTATGGACTAAATGTGAAAGTATGTTTGATTTTGTTCTGTGTGGAATTTGAAAACCATTAAGTTAAACGAGTATTAAGAATGGGGAATCTCTTAATGTCTTGTTTACTTAATGTGTGTTTGTGAAAATCGTTTTGAGTTAAAAGAGTATTAAGAATGGGGAATCTCTTAATATCTCTGTTTACTAACGTTTTGGAAAATCTTTTAAGTCAAATTTCAATTAAGAATGGGGAATCTCTTAATTTCTTGTTTACTTAATGTTTGTTTGAAAATCGTTTAAGTTAACTGGGCATTAAGAATGGGGAATCTCTTAATGTCTTGGTTACTTAATGTTTGTTTGAAAATCGTTTAAGTTAACTGGGCGTTAAGAATGGGGAATCTCTTAATGTCTTGGTTACTTAATGTTTGTTTGAAAATTGTTTAAGTTAACTGGGCGTTAAGAAGGGGGAATCTCTTAATGTCTTGGTTACTTAATGTTTGTTTGAAAATCGTTTAAGTTAACTGGGCGTTAAGAATGGGGAATCTCTTAATGTCTTGCTTATTAAATGTTTGTTTTTGAAAATCGTTTAAGTTAACTGAGCGTTAAGAATGGGGAATCTCTTAATGTCTTGGTTACTTAATGTTTGTTTGAAAATCGTTTAAGTTAACTGGGCGTTAAGAATGGGGAATCTCTTAATGTCTTGGTTACTTAATGTTTGTTTTTGAAAATCGTTTAAGTTAACTGGGCGTTAAGAATGGGGAATCTCTTAATGTCTTGGTTACTTAATGTTTGTTTTTGAAATCGTTTAAGTTAACTGGGCGTTAAGAATGGGGAATCTCTTAATGTTTTGGTTACTTAATGTTGTTTTGAAAATCGTTTAAGTTAAAAGAATATTAAGAATGGGGAATCTCTTAATATGTCTGTTTGCTTAATGTTTGGCGTGAAAATCGTTTAAGTTAAATGAGTATTGAAAATGGGGAATCTTTTAATATCTGCATTTACTTAACGATTGTGGTGGATGGATTCAGTGTTTGCTCATGCATTTCATTTGGTAAATTGTGCTGACCCGTGATAGGTGGCACCTCGGTAAACAGTATTGACCCGTGATAGGTGGTATGTTTACGATTTACTTTTTTGTAAGTTGTGCTGACCCGTGATAGGTGGCACCTCGGTAAATAATGCGTCGGCCTGTGATAGGCGGTACATTTACGACTTACGCTTTTTCTTTTAGTAAATCGTGCTAACCCGTGATAGGTGGCACCTCGGTAAACAGTACTGACCCGTGATAGGTGGTACGTTTATGATTTACGCTTTTTAGTAAATCGTGCTGACCCATGATAGGTGGCACCTCGGTAATTGGTACTTTGGCCTGCGATATGCGGTACAATTATGATTTACGGCCCTTCGAGGAGGGTTTTGGTTTGGAATTCCGAGTCCATGCATTTTGGCATATACGCATTGCATTAGGGTGCTTGGCACACGAGTCGTGTTTTGATTCAAGTGTATGATTGAGAGTTTGAAACTCGAGTTGTCATGGTAACTGTGTTTAAATTGTTAAGTGTTATGTTTAGGAATTTGGTGATAGCATGTTTGGTTGCAATATTATTTCGAAACTCATGTTGTTGAAGCGATTGCGTTATCAGTGCTAAGTGTCAAGATGTGGATTTGTGTATGAATGTGATCGAGTTAGTTTATGTATTTTTGGAAAAATATGCAGGGAAATCGATTGCCCAATCGATTGGCATTAACAACAATGCTGTCAGTTGATTGCCCAATCGATTGCCCAGTAGATTGCCCAATCGATTGGCAGTAAGTTAGTGGCTCAGCAATGCTGTCAGTTGATTGCCCAATCGATTGCCCAGTTGATTGCCCAATCGATTGGCAGTAAGTCAGTGGCTCAGCAATGCTGTCAATCGATTGCCCAATCAATTGCCCAGTTGATTGCCCAATCGATTGATTTAAGCCCAGAGTTCAAATTTTTCAAAACAACCTTCAAGCCATCGATTTCCCAATCGATTGGCTTAGTGGAAATTCTCATTTTGAGTTAGATAATCGATTGCTCAGTTGATGTATCAATGATTTGATCAGTTATGTATTACTTAATGGATTGAGAACTTTATTTTGATTTCATTATCATTTGGTAAGCATTGTATGAACTTTTAGCATATGGAAAACCTTTTAAGATGCATGCTAAGTTGAAAAGGGTATTTTGTGCATTTGAAAACTTAAATGTTATTTGTTAACTGTTAATTTCAGTTGGTGACCCTTTGCAACTATTGTGGAAATCTGGGCTTTGCCCTAATATGAGAGTCAGGGCGGTCCTACTGGTTCGTACCCTACAGATGGAAATGTGGACGGGAATGCTTGATTGGAGCTACGTTAGGAGGATCCCACGGGGCGCGTAGAGATTACTCGAGGCGTATAGTTTTGTATTATGTATAGAATGATCAGACTAGGTTGTCACTCAGAACACATATGTCTTTCTTTTGGGCTACTTTTATTTTATATTGGAAGGATGTACATGTACTAACGTTGGCACCAGGACATGCTTTGGATTTATTTTTTTGAAAAAGAAAACTTTTCCCGATGATTGTAAATTATATTGACTCAGTTATTTATCCTAGGGTTTTACCTTATTTGATTATGTATTGTATTTGAATTTCTTTTTAAAGAAAAAAAAAATACACCCTCGCTTTGAAAAACGAGGTGTTACAATTATTATTACTCAATAGGGCTCAACTGTACGTAGTAAGCCCCGAATGAACTTTTGGGAATTTCAACATTCCCGTTCATCTCACGTTATTTTACACTCATAAAATTGAACCTCATCCCACCCCTTACTTCGATTGAAGATTCCGTCCAATGAACTGATATGCTAACGAGTCGTTTCTTTGTCGGTCGTCGTCTCTAATAGTCCGCAAAGGAATTATAGTCACACATCCACCAAATACAAATAAATTACTTACTATGAATAAATAAAGAAATAAATAAACAATAAAATAAATAATAAATAAACAAATAATAAAATAAATAAATAAATAAGTAAATACGTTAATAAGTAAATGAATAAAGAAATAAGTAAATAAATAAATAAATAAATAAGTAAATACGTTAATAAGTTAATAAGTTAATAAATAAATGAATAAATAAATAAATAATAAAATAAATAATTAAATTAGTAACTGAATAAATAAATAAATAAATAATAAAATAAATAAATCAGTAAACAAATAAATAAATAATAACATAAATAATAAATAAATAAGTAAACGAATAAATAAATAATAAAATAATAAAATAAATAATAAATTAATAAATAGATAATTAAATAAACAAATAAATAATAAAAT
>JBBPBS010000207.1:293908-324389 GCA_037974835.1 Cicer judaicum
AACACAAATCTTATTCGAAGGGATTAAAGGCATGGCATACAAGAAAAAAAATAAAATAAAAATCCAACTAAAAAAAAAAAACTTTAAGTGAATGAAACCTATAACATAACTTGTAAAATTTAAAATCCCAATAAAATTAAAGAAAGCAAAAAACAACTATCATAGTCTATAGAGTAATCATCAAGAAGATTAAGAAAACATATTGGTATCATGTAATATCATTGTTATATAAAAATTGATAAATAAAAAAAATAAAAAAATAAAAAGAAAAGCTTATGCTTTGATCAGGGTTTCATTTAGCAAACAAAATTACGCATCCATCTAGATTGTTGCATATTCTTTCTCACGACTCACCCATTCATTACTACCTTTCAAATCTGTAATATAGGCTGCAACGAATATTTTGTATTTCTAACTAGCTATAACTCCATCAATCTAGTAAAGTTGACATACACCTAAACTCGAATGAACAATCCAGATTTATATACATATACATATTCAAACAGACACCCTTTATTAAATATGCAAGCATCAACTTTCATAGTTAAATCACAAAAAGATCAATTTAATTTTTTTGTTTTTTTTATAGGAAGAAGGTAAGATTAGTCATTTTGGGAAACCTGGTTTGCATACACAGTATTAATATTACAATCTACCGCAACTCGCAAATGAAGTAACACAATAAATAATATAAATGAGGAGTAACCATTCACCCAAAATGAATTCTATAGGTAGCAGTTGCATATTAGAGCAACTTTCAAAAATAAAAATCAAGAAAAATGTTGAAAAGGCTGCAATCCATAATGCCCACCCGACATCTTAAATGAGAGAAATCAATTAAGACGTAAATTAAAGATTACAAATAAAACTTATAAAATAATTTTATAAGCTCACAAAATATTTAAAATAGTTCACTTATACAATATGCAAAGCCAGACTAATGTATTAAAGTCAAACTGTATATAAAATTATTAGGGAATAATGTATGCACTTTGCTAAAAGTCACACATTGCATAATTACACAACATCAGTTATATAATCATATTATTCCCAAAAATTTATCATATAAATTGCAGAGAGTCATAATTATATAGTGATCAAAAGAATCAAGGACAAAGCCTACTGACGGAAACTGTGTCAGATTAAGGACTAAACTGAAATGTGTAAATTAAGCTATCTTAATTCTTGAACATAAGAAAACAATTTTTGGCCATAAATATATTTGCCATACCTGGTAACACATGGATGGATCCATTCAATTTCAGTAAATTTTCAACACCAAATAAAACTATATGAAAGGTTAAAAAAAAAAGTCCCTTGGAAATAAGCACATTAATAATAGTTCAATAGCACACACAAAAGGAAAAAAAATAAAAAATAAAAATAAAAGATCAAACCTTATTGTGTCTTGTAATCCTTTCTTACTACCTAATTGAATCAATACTTAACTTTAGTTACCATGACTATGTTTTACTTCCTAATAAGTTCTGAAAATGTCAACTAGAAAACTTACCACATAAAATGTAAATTAAGAGCCTGAGATGATTCTAAAGTAAGTTGAAAAATTAAACATCATAACGCACATATATAAACAATTAATTTATACAAATGCAAAATAAGTTAGTATTATATGTCAGCAGTTAGTATAATTTTCTTAACCCTTTTAAGTTTGATTAAATTTCACTAACACAAATTGGAAACATGTCAAAATGATCATAGACACATCACAACAAGAAAGAGCAAGCAGTTAACAATAACAATTATCTTCAAAATAAGAGAATTTGCAACAAGAATAAACAAGTAGTTAACAATTAACAAACATGTTTCAGAATTCATGTATTGTAATGGAAAAGTATATAGCACTTAACACAAGAATAATAGGTAAACATTCCAACATTTAGCCGAGAACACGGTAACACAATTGGCTTGCAATTAACTATAAGACGACAGACACGCAACCCACTTGGCCTGATTGGACAGACCTGCTCTAATACCACTAACATAACACCCTAAACCCAAATTGAAATAAAAAGAAAAATGCACTAGTTTTTGAAGAGATTCGCAGCGGTTCCAAAACACAGTATATATATTTTTATTAAATCGAATATAGTTGACATTTATTAAATAAATATTTTTGATATAAAAATAAGTTTGAAACTTAGAGACAATTAATTTATACCTTTGACTAACCGATAAAATAACTAAATTGATCAATCAAATTTACAAAAATCCAAATGGTTTATAACTCCACAAAATACGACAAATTACTCCCACCCAATATCACCTATTCAGAGGGTGGATCCCCAATCAATAACCTAAAATAACTGCGCTCTCACAAGCGCCAAAGACAAGCAACGAGGGGTGAGCTTCGAAAACATGTAATAGTATAAATTAATTGATAAGAACACGAAAATATATTAAACACAGTATCATATCAAATCACAACCAGCAAGAATAACCAAGGTAAAACATTGATACAATCCACAACATCAAGTAAGTAAATACACAAATCAAGTAATGTTATGAATGCTCTTATACTCTAGACTCCTCCACTTTCTTTGGTACCATTCTAACTCTGAAGTACTTAGTTAGGAGGATTGATACTATGCCACCACGCAAGTGGACAGACAATTCAAATTGGCCCTCTCCTCATAGATCGCCTCAACTCAACCCGAGACACATATATGCGACAGTCGAGCTAAACGTGTGTTGCATGGTAGCTCCCGACATTTAGAGTGCTACCTCTAAGTCACTTAGGAATTCTCCACCCGAATACCTCCAGGTCTAACAATCTTGCCCTAAGGCTCAACAGCAGACCGCCACGATCAGGCTCATTCAGTTGTACTTCCCCATAATCACTAGGCTTGTCAGGCCCTACCTATATGATGACGAAATAATCTCCACTTCAAAATTTATCAACAACAACTTTCTCCCCTCGTTGGCCTAGGTTACTTACTCCATTAAGAGAACCATCATTGGCACGGGTCGAATTTGTCACTATTCAATTAAACACAATATGCATTTCATGATATCGTCATTGCAGATTTCCATAGTCATACATTACATTTAGAATTTATCATCATAATACGTCATCTCAAACAACAAAGGATCTTCACTCACATACAATAGTAATAATAATAATAATATTAATAATACTAATACTAATAATAATAATAATAATAATAATAATAGATCATTCACACACACCACATCAATTGCAAGGAAAATAATTTCAATTAATCACATTTTATATCATATATCAATATCAAGGATAGATATAAACAAAACGCATAATGCATCAAATACACCATTCTATAATAATTCAACTATCACACAATCGTCAACAATCAAATCAAACAAGATCTTATAAAAGTTTCTAATTCATATTTTAACCTCACAAAATTCAAGTTTGCTCATTAGTCAATTATTACTCAAAAGGCTTTTGCCATACGTAGCGAGCCCCGAATGAATTGTGGGAAATACGGTATTCCCGTTCATCTCACTTAATTTATACTCACACATTCAAACTCACTCTCATCCCATACCTCATTTGGCGGTCTGGTACAATAAGACATTAATTTCAGCAATGTCGGAGCAATCCAGAAATTAATTGTTTGAAAGCAGGTCCAGAGAATAACCAAATCGCAGCTGATAATTTGTGATGATGATAAAAATGTCAAATATATAATAAATGATATTAAGAGCAAAAGCATAATTGAAATTATGGAAGGAAGAAAAACTAATGGTCGGAGGACCTTACCAACACGGATGACTCAAAACAATGCTCACGGATAACAACCACACGTAACGCCACCTCCGCTGGTTTTTGTGAATGTTGGCGAAACTTAAAAACGAAGAGGTGTAGGACAAAGCTCTCGACATGGAGAACGCGAATTTATTTGCCGTTGTTTCAATGCACCACTACGGTGGCCAGAAAAGCTTTGCAACAATGTTGATACCAGAAATGATAGGTCACGGTTTGATTTCTCCTTCACATGACATATAAACGAGAGTGATTTTGATGAAGATAATGAAAGGAGAAGGGAGATATTGGTCATTTATCCATAGGCAATGGAAGACAAAAGAATTGAATTGTATCGAGTGATTGAGTTAAAAAGACGGCAGCCAAAGAAAATAGATGAAGTCTGAAAGTTTCTTCTTTCTTTTTCCTTTTTTTCAGCGGCGTGCTTTCGTTTGCTGAAGCATGTAGGGTTAGTGTTAGGCGGTGGGGGAGAGATGGCTTACAATAGCCACTACACTTTATCTTTAGCGTGTCGACCATTTTTTTTTATAGTTTATATTATTATTATTATTCAAATCTATTCTATTAACTTTATTATTATTAAAATAAAAATAAATAAATAATTATTAAATATCAAGGGTAGCAATAATGATAACATATTTCACTAAAAAAAACAATTAAAATCTAAAATTAATATTAAAAAAATAAATATACTTAATATCCATATCAATAATTTAAATAAATTATTAAGCAAACACACATGAAATTATCACACTATAGCAAATACACATGAAAAGAAAATTAATCGTAATTATTTATCAACACATATTATAAACACATACAATAAATAATTAATTTTTTTTAAAAGAAATCCTATTAGATAAATGAAATAATTTATTATAAAATTTGGGGTGTTACAATTCTCCCCTCATTAAAAAATTTCGTCCTCGAAATTTTGTGATGAACAATAAATGAACAAATACTTAATTAAGTACCTTCAAGGAATTCACTCGTTATCTAAGCACTATATGTCAAGAATCAAGGGGCTTAGCAAGATAGGCTAACATAGCAATGAATCATTTAAACACATCTAACATTATAGTCAGAAAAAACTACCACAATTACTCACTATAATTTACAAAGGAAGTAGAACTCATGGAATTAATCAATAACAACTTACTACCTTAAGTTGAATGAACAAAAGAAAGAAGAAAATTGTTTTTAAACACATTATAAAGTTTAATTGACTTTTCAAATAGTGCTCTATTAGTGTTACTCTTCTAAAAGAATGTTTAAATCCTAACAATTATCCTACAAGTTTAATAGAAGTTAGACATATAAAAGAACATTTAAAATATTCCATACATTCAATAATTACAAACAGAAATGCATATAACAACTCAATGACATGCCATTTATAATTAAATCACTTAATAAAAATGATAACCACTACACATTCAATAAATAATTAATTTTTTAAAAAAAAAATCCTATTAGATAAATGAAATAATTTATTATAATATTTGGGGTGTTACACATTCAGTTGTACTTTCCGGTAATCATTAGGCTTCTCAGACCCTACCTATATGATGACAAAATAATCTTCACTTCACAAATTCTCATTATTTACTTTCTCTCCTCGTTGGCCTAGGATAATCCATTAAGATCGGCATCAACAAATTTAATTAATTCCACCTTCACAATAATTTATTTCTAATTTACTACTAGTACAACAACAAAAGAAAGGCCACTAACATCAATATATAACCAATAATTTGATTGAAGGAATATAAAACTATTTAACATTTAGATGCTCTCGACTACTCTAATTCTATACACCAATTCCCAACAATTAGAACACTTGAAACACGAACAATTTAATATTTACATAATCATATACACATTCTAATAATTAATCCAAAAATCAGCACCAAGATTTTACGTTTATCTCATAACTCATACGATGATTCTAAAAAAGAAACACATTCTCATAGAGGTCTAATTGATCCAAATTGATCATGATTAAATTTTCTTTTGAATTAATCATCACTTAAAAGTTACAACAAATGGAAGCATATATAGATTTTTCTAGTAGAAGATAAGATAAATAATTATTTACTAGAAGATACAACTCATTACCAAACCACTTTCAAGGTTACACATCATTCTAAAAATTGATTTCTTGACTTAAATTATTATTAAAAAAATATCACTAATCATTTAGCACCAAAAAAAAAAATCATCGAGAATTCGAATTTTTCCTTTAAATTATTTTTCAATAATTCAAGTCTAAATAAAACAACTAAGATAAATCACATTTCTAAATACAATACAAATAAAATAAATCACTGATATTTTAAAATCTATAAGATTTTAAAAATTCATTCGTACTTTAATCATCAAAAACACATTTGTAAATAGTTAATCACTGTAAAAAAATTTATTTTCAACTTATATTTTGAAATAAAATTTAAACTATATATATAGATAGATAGGAAATTTTACAATTAATTAACACTTCTAAAATAGTTTCAATTTATTTTCTTATTTTATCAAACTTAAAAAAAATTCTATATTTATATACATTAAAGTAGTGCACATGACACAAAACATAAGACATATGATAATGATAATGAATTACACTAATTCATAAATCTACAAAATAGTAGCGTCCTGTCACATTACCTACTCAACATGCTCATAGATACATCCCTCAGTTTCTATCAAGCCACAAAATTGGTCCAAAACATAACACATCATCAATTTTAAAGAATTTGGAGTTTTGTTATAAACTTAAAAATTGAGTCTCAAATAAAAATTGCAATTTTATAATTAATAAAAAAAATTGATAAAATAAATTTTAGTTTCCATATGCATACCAACTTACATGATGCACTCTACACATATCAATCTACATGATACACTGTACACATACCAATCTAATGCATACCATTTTGTTATGTTAATTCAAATAACAAAAAAAAATCTACTTGTGAAATACATCAATTATAGAATCCAAAATTTAGATGATTTTCCGAAAAGAATTTCACTATTGAGAAGATTTTTTAAAAACTTTGTTTTTTTTTCCTTCTCTTTCTCAATTAGTAGACATTTTATAATTAGTACTATTGTAAATCACTGAAGAGTTCTTAGACTCTAAAACTCTAACATCGAGTTAAACTCTAATGAGTTCATAATATCATAATCAGAAAGTCAATCATTTCAAATAAATATCCCAACACCCTTACAATTTAATATTCACACCAGCGCCCTAAACTAAGATAACAACAACTCATTTCAATTTTCTTAAAAACAAGACATAGTAAAACATACTATAAATTTTAAGTTGTTTTAAACATTAAATAAAATCAGTAGCATAGAATTATTGTTATTTTATAAATCAACAAAAATTCAACTCAATTAAAAGACTTTAAAATAATCAAGAGTAATTCAAACAAAAGTTAATTTCATCATACAAAATAAGTAAACTTTAACTCCTTCAAAATGTCATTTTTTTAATATTCTAAGTTCTACACCAACCTCTAATATTCAAGGATTACTATTACTAATAATATTAATTTCATACTATCCAAATCATGATGAACATTCTAAATTGTTTTCAAAACCAATATCAAAACTCTACTCATCAACACCTTCAAGTGATTTAAAGTTAACATTCACGATTTAAAATCGATTTTTTTTTTAACACAAGTCAACATAAAAATAAAATAAGATTTTTTTTTTCAAAATTAAAACTTTAAACGTAAGAGACATATTTCCTATCTAACTCAAAGTTTAGAATGAAACATCTTTCTTTTCTCTACATTGAGTTTCAACAGAATAATAATAATTTGTACCTAGTGAAAGTCAATACTTGAAGTTTTAAACATATAATCCATACGGAAATCAATATTTCAATCAATTAGTTATTAGATCAAACACTTTAAGCAAATACATATCAAAACTAAATATCATATTAATTACCAACTCACATATACACTTAAAATCATATAAAATCTTGTTCTTTAAAATATTACACTAAAATACTTTTATTTTTATAAAAATATATAAAATAATAAAGTAAATTATTTATTATTTATATTGTTCATTAAATATAATATCTATCAAACCAGTACATCATAGAAAACATCCCTATAACGAAAATTACTCACAAAATTTATCAATATATATTCTAAAATAATTTTAAAATCAAATTAATTATTTAAAATCCTATTTAATTAATAAAATAGTTTATTATCAAATTTAGGTTGTTACAATACACTTTTGTGAAATATAAAAAAAATTATTTCTCTAAATCTTTTACTACAAAAAGATTTTATATTTCTATTTTATGGTTGTTAACATATTATTTGGGTAATTTTCTCGTGGAATGAAGTGACCCCCCTTACACCAACATTTAGGTACTAATGATCTCGAAGAGTTGCATTAATAATGTTTGTTTGGCACACACACGTGGAAAAAAGGGGTCATTTAATAAAATAAAATAAATAATGTTTATAGTGATAAGACTAATGTGGTATATTTTTTAAGTTTATTTACTTTTCATCGTTGATTTTAAATAGAAATGCGAAGGTGGGGTCCTTCCGCTAGGAAAAACCTAAATTATTCTATTTTAAGACGTAAGTGAACATTTTCTACAATTAGTAAATTGTCTTTGCAATAATAATAATAATAATAATAATATTTAGTTAATTGCATTGTGTTATTTTTTAAAATGAAATCAAACTATTTACTATTGAAATTTTATTGATTATATGATGAATTACTTTCAAAAAAATGTTGTTTTTGAAAGAAAATAAATATTTTTAAGTAATGTCTTGGATCAAAATCTGGGGCGTTACAGATTTGATTTAAAAATAAAGGTTGAAAAAAAAAATGATTTTAAGAGTGCTTAAATATTTTGAGAGGTATTTTGGTGGTTAAGATATTGGTGAAATTTTAGTAATCTTATTGATTTTAAAAGTAGTTAAAAAAAATCACAAGATTTATTAAGAAGTAATCCATCGAAAAGTTTGAAATTATGAAGAAAAATTATTTTATGGTATCAAAAGATTAGTGACACTTTTAAAATAATTTAAGTGTTTGAAATCAAATTTTAGAGTATTGATTAACCACTAAAATGATTTATGTACTACGAGATTTATTTTAGTTTTATGATTGTTATATTAACTTCGAGTAAAAATAGTTGCTTACTTTACTTGTTAATTGAAAATCTTTGTTTCAATTTTTGTTAAATGATAAAAAATAATTAAAAAAAAGGTGAAATATGAGTTTAACTGTGACAAATTTCTTGTTGTTGGATTGCTATGAGAATATTTTACATTATGATGCCAATTATTCAATTAGTTATATGCATGTATTTGTGATTAGGTGAAGGTGAGATGAACGGGAAAACCGTATAATATATTGTGAGATGAACGGGAAAACCGTATTTCCCAATGATTCATCCGGGGCTTGCTACATACGGCAGTAGCCCTTTGAGAGATAAATTGATTAATTTGTAATATGAGAATTGTGAGATTAAAATGTTAAATAGAAATTTTTATAAGATGTTGATTGATTTAATTTTCGATACTTGTGTGGTAGTTGATATTTGTTATTATTGTGATGTTGGATGTTGAATGAAATTATGTGTACATGTTTGCTTAGATGAAATTATGTGATGTGATAATAAAATATGGATGCATGGTTTGATATATGCTTACGTGATGATAATGATGATTTTTTATTGATGGTAGTGATGTTATAAAATTGTGATGAGTTTATACGATGATCATGATTATTTATGATTAATGATATTATAAAATTGTGATGAAAATATTGAAGTACCCCATACTTGATGAGATAGTTGTGATTCTTAAATATGGTGCTCTTAATGGAGTAGTCTAAGCTAACGGGGGGAGAAAATAAATATGGTGAATTTTGAAGTGAAGATTATTTTGTTATCATATAGGTAGGGCCTGACAAGCCTAGTGATTATGGGGAAGTACAACTGAATGAGCCTGATCGTGGCGGTCTGCTGTCGAGCCTTAAGGCAAGATTGTTAGACCTTGGAGGTATTCTGGTGGGGAATTCCTAGGTGACTTGGAGGTAGCACTCCAAATGTCGGGAGCTACCATGCAACACACGTTTACCTCGACTGTCACGTATATGTGTCTCGGGTTGAGTTGAGGGGATCTATGAGGACAGGGCCAATTTGAATTATCCGTCCACCGGGATGGTGGCATAGTATCATGGCCTCCTAACCAAGTACTTCAGAGTTAGAATGGTACCACATTGTGAAGTAGAGTCTAAGCTCATGCATAGCATTGCATTTCCTTGTGATTGTTTTGTTGTGATTGATGTGTTTCAAAGGTAATAATAATTAAATGATTGGTGTATATTATAATGAGATGATTATTTTACTTGAGTGACTTGGATGTTATAGTATGATACTATTTAATTAAATATTTTGATATATCGTAAAGTGATTATGATCGTGGCGGTCTGCTGTCGAGCCTTAAGGCAAGATTGTTAGACCTTGGAGGTATTCTGGTGGGGAATTCCTAGGTGACTTGGAGGTAGCACTCCAAATGTCGGGAGCTACCATGCAACACACGTTTACCTCGACTGTCACGTATATGTGTCTCGGGTTGAGTTGAGGGGATCTATGAGGACAGGGCCAATTTGAATTATCCGTCCACCGGGATGGTGGCATAGTATCATGGCCTCCTAACCAAGTACTTCAGAGTTAAAATGGTACCACATTGTGAAGTAGAGTCTAAGCTCATGCATAGCATTGCATTTCCTTGTGATTGTTTTGTTGTGATTGATGTGTTTCAAAGGTAATAATAATTAAATGATTGGTGCATATTATAATGAGATGATTATTTTACTTGAGTGACTTGGATGTTATAGTATGATACTATTTAATTAAATATTTTGATATATCGTAAAGTGATTATGATACGGTTCTATGATGAGTGTTTGCGTGTTCTTCTTACTCATATTATACTATTAACACGATTTCAAAATTCACCTCCTTCGTTGTTTGTGTTTGACTAGCTGGGCCCTGCGTTTGCGAAATCGCAGTTATTACAGGTTAATGAGTCTTGAAGTTCAAGTTTGGGAGGAACCCCGCTCTGATAGGTGATACCGGGAATAAGGGTTTTAATTTGTATTTTACTTATTTAATTTGAATCAAATTTTTGTATGAAAACCTTAGAAGTACTAGTAAGTTTTTAGAATTAAATCAAGTAATTGTACTTAAAATCAAGTTTATTGAGATTAAATTGTTTTATTTGATTAATAAAATTTGAATTGTTGCATGTGTATTTTGAGAAACGTGATATCCTAAATTAGTTACAAAAGTTTTTAATTTCTTGAAAATATAATTGTATTTATCCGCTGCAAATTTTATAGAAATATAATACAAATTATTATGTATATTATTTTGGGATTTAGGGTGTCACACTCTCTCACCCCTTACCTTATTTTGACGCTTTCACACACAAATACGATTCCACGAGCAAACAATATTTGTTATTTGACTTTTTGTCCTTCAATCGATCTAACTCGACAATTTAAGGGTAAACGTCAAAAATAAATTATGAGAAAATAGTCTAAAAACTGATTTCGAAATTCGGTCAAAGAAAATTACCATGAATCAGAAAACCAATCAGTGGATAATATATCCACTTTTCACACGGTCGTTTTGGCGTTTGTTTCACTCAAATCGGACTTACGGCGAAGGAGAACGGTGCAAAATAAGGATTTCTATAAACGGAGAAATCGGGTATTTCAGGGAGAAATTCGGGTTGTTAAAAATCTGAAAAATTGTGTTTAATTGAATAGATAAATGAGTAAAACAACATACTGAAATTTGGATGAAAACAGAGAAACTTTTCTGAGACAGTTATGGCTCACCAGTGTCAAACGATAGGTTGTTGTTGTGTTTACTCTTTGGTTCTAAGGCTGCCTGTCCAACTCCCTTCCCTTTTCTTTGTTTTATTTTATTTTAGTAAAAATCAGGGTTCACAAGGTCTCTTTATTTATGTTTTTGTTTTACTATTATTATTTTTATTTTGTGGAAATAAAATTAATATTTGTTTAATTTTCTTTTTAATATTCCTCCAAGCACCATTTAGTTTTCCAAACGTTACTAATATTTTATAAATTAGAGTAATTAAAATAATCAATATATAAAAAAAACATATTACTAATGACTGAAACTTTCACATTCAAAATAATCTCTACAATTATACATATTTCTCAAAATACTCACATTATAATAATACCAGCATATTAGGAAATAGTCAAAATTATAAAATAAATAAATATAACATCAATATTTTATATTAATTACTAAATCATAATAAATATATATAAAATCACAATGTCATAACAAGTATATAGAAATAAACAAAATCAGACACAATATCAATTCTATCTCAAGATAAATATTTATAAAGAAAATAATTAAAAATAGAAAAGAGTTATAAATAATGGAAATATATCTATGTGCATACTTAATATCAGTCAAACGCACAAAAAAAAAATTATATTAGTTTGGTACGTGTATATACTCGTAAAATCACATAAAATCTTTTTCTTTAAAATATTACACTAAAATACTATTATTATTATTATTATTATTAATTTAAATATATATTAAATAATAAAATATAATATTATTTATGTCACACATTTTGATCTAATATTTTTAAAACTAGCACATCATAGAAAACACTCATATAACGAAAATTATCTCAAAATTTATCAATACGTATTAAAATAATTTTTACATCAAATTAATTATTTAAAATCCTATTTAATTAATAAAATAGTTTATTATAAAATTTGGGGTGTTACAATTTTAATCCATTATGTTCATTGGCAATGTTCATCATCCAATAAGTGCATAACTCTGAATTGATTAGAATTTTCATCCTTTTAGTCTTTAATAGGTTTATTGTAGTTCACTTTTGTTTATATTTAATGTATTTATTCCAATAAGTGTGTTATTCTTAATGTAATCATATTTTGGTCATTTTGGTCTTTAATAGGTTTATTTAAATCTATTTTAGGTCTTTGGCGAAGTAGTTCGTTGAAAAAGTGCATGTCACAATCGATGAAGAATTTTGTCATTTTAGTCATTAATAGATTATTCTAATCCATTTTGGTTCTTGTGCAATGTTGCACGTCGAATAAGTGAATAAGTCTCACTAGATTAAATTTTTGGCCATTTTATTCTTTACTTGGTTTATCCGAATCCATGTTGGTTCTTAGTCAATGTAATTCATCCAATAAGTTCATAAGTCTTAATTTATTAAGTTTTCTGTTTTTACAAGATTTATTGAAGTTCGTTTTGGTTCTTATCGAAAGTTATTCGTTGAATAAGTGACTAAGTCACGTTGAATAAGTTGTTCGTTGAAGTACGTTTTGGTCTTTAATAGGTTGATTTTAATCCATTTTGGTCTTTAATAGGTTGATTTTAATCCATTTTGGTTCTTAGGATATGATGTCCGTCAAAAAAATGCAAGAGCCTTAATGGATTAAAATTTTTGTCCTTAAGAGTCCTATCTTATTCTTAGCCAATACAGTTTGTCCAATAATTGCCTAGGTCTCAATGGATTACAATTTTGATCCTTTTGTCCTAAAAGAGGTTTATTATAGTCTATTTTTGTTTTTATCCAATGCAGTTGGAAGTGCGTTAGTCTCAACGTATTAGGATTTTTGTCATTTTTGTCTTTAATAGATTTATTTAAATCCATTTTACGTCTTTGGCAACGTAGTTCATTGAAAAAGTGCATAAATATCAATAGATTAAGATTTTGGTCATTAATAGATTTATTCTAATCAATTTTGGTTGTTATGCAATGTTGTTAATCAAATAAGAGTGAAAATCTTAGAAGTTCTAGTAAATTTTTAAATTAACTCAATTAATAATAATTAAATCAAGCTTATTGAGATTACTCTATTTTAATGGAAAAATATAAATTTAAAGTGTTCCTTTTGATTTTTGAGAAACATGATATCCTATGTTAAAAATAAAAGTTTTTATTTTCTTGGAAACGTATTTTTATTTGTCTGCTACAAATTTTATAGAAATACAATATAAATTATAATATATATTATTTCGGGGTTTAGGGTGTCACAAGAACAGTAGTTCAACGAAACAACACACCAAAAAATCGATCAAAACTAAACTTAACTAAAATGTTCAAAATGAAAACCAAAACAACTTAAATGAAGAATAAATAAGAGAAGGCACTTGGTAAGGATGAAGAGAAACGAACCTAAACTAAATGATTGAGAAAAATGAAGTACGATGCCAGATTTCCCAAAAATAATGACGGGAAGTGGAAGGCCAGTGGTCTTGGGTGATGGTAAAATCATAGTGGTTTTGGGGTTTAGGGAATTTAAGGATATTGGGAGTTGAGTGGATAAATAAAAATAAACCATAACTTAATGATTGAAGAAAAGAAACACCGGTGCTGGATTGCTGGAAAACATTTTCAGAAGGTGGAAGGTCGATGGTCTAGGGTGATGGAAAAATCATAATGGTTTGGGAGTTTTGGTTCTAGCTGCTGCTATGGCTCAAGCGATAATACTTTCTTGCCATTTTTGACATATATAATAATTTATACTAGATTTTTTTTTAGTAAAATTTGCAGTAGATAAAGAAAATATATTTACAAGAAAATAAAAACTTTTATAACTAATTTAGGATATCACATTTCTCAAAGTACACATAGAACAATTCAAGCTTTATTACTCAATTAAAACAATTTAATCTCAATGAACTTGATTTAACTATAAATTCTTATTTTAATTCCAAAAACTTACTAGTATTAAGATTTTCTTATAAGTAGTCATTTGTAATTACATAACTAAAATATAAATTACAACACTAAATTCCTGGTATCACCTATCAGAGCGGGGTTTCTCCCAAACTGGAACTTCAAGACATATTAACCTGTAATAATTGTGATTTCGCAAACACAGAGCCAAATCAGTCAAACACAAACAACGAAGGAAGTGGGTTTTGAAATCATGATAACAATAAAATATAAGTAAGAAGAACATGCAAACAATCATAATACGTTGTTTCATAACACATACATTCTTCATGGAAAAACAATGCATTTCACTATAACATCAAATCATCTAAGAGAAATTATTATCACACAAGATACCTATTACTCACAACAAAACAATCACAAGAAAGTGCAATGTATTGCATGAGCTTATATTCTACTTCACAATGTGGTACCATTCTAACTATGAAGTACTTGGTTAGGAGGCTTTATACTATTCCACCATTCCGGTGGATGGACAATTCAAATTGGCCCTGTCGTCATAGATCCCCTCAACTTAACCCGAGACACATATACACGACAGTCGAGGTAAATGTGTGTTGCGTGGTAGCTCCTGACATTTGGATTGCTTCCTCCAAGTCACCTAGGAATTCCTCATCCGAATACCTCCAAGGTCTAACAATCTTGCCTTAAGGCTTGACAAAAGACCGTCGCGATCAAGCTCATTTAGTTGTACTTCTTCGGAATCACTAGGCTTGTCAGGCCCTACCTATATGATGAAAAAAGAATCTCCACTTCATAAATTCTCAATATTTATTTTCTCCCGTCGTTGGCATATGATACTCAATTAAAACCATCTTCTGAAACACAAATTAAAATCACAATTATTTCATCATCTATGGGGTTATTTCAATATTCTCATCACAATTTATAACATCACTATCATTAATCATACATCATCATCATCACATAAACTCATCTCAAATTTAAAGCATAATTATCATCAATCAAACATCATCACATAAACTTATCACAAATTTATAAAATCACAATTATTAATCATTCATCATCATCCAATAAAATTATCACAACACATCCATCTTTTGTTATCACATCACATAAACTCATCTAATCACACATGTATATAAATTTAATTTGACACCCCAATATCACAATAATATCAATATCACACATTTAAAGAAATTAAATCAATCAACACCTTAAAAATATTCTTATTATATATTTTAATCTCAAAATTTCCATATTTGCACATTAATTAATTTATCCCTCAAAGGGCTACTGCCATACGTAGCGAGCCCCATATGAATCATTGAGAAAGACAATTTTCCCGTTCATCTAACAATATATTATACATATGAATTCAAACGCTCTCTCACCCCTTACCTAATTTCGATGCTTTCACATCTGAATACCTTCCATGAGCAAAAAAAATATTTGTTCTTTGACTCTTTATCCTTCAAACGATCATAAATCAGAAACCAATAAGTGGATAATATAGTCACTTTTCAAATGGTCATTTTGGCGTTGGTTTCACTCAAATAGGACTTAAGGTGAAGAAGAACGGTGCAAAATAACAAATTCTACAAACAGAAAAGTCCGGTATTTTAGAGAGAAATTGTGGTTGTTAAAAATATGGAAAAATGTGTTTAGTTGACCATTTAAATGAATGAAACAACATACTCAAATTTGGGTTAAAATGGAGAAATTTTTTTGAAACAGTTATCAATCATCGTTATCAAACAATAGGCATGTTAGTGTGTTTTCTCTTGTTTATGCGGCCGTTGAAGCTCCCTTTCTTATTTTTTATTTTATTTTATCAACATAATTAGGGTTAACATACATGAGTAAAACCCATTGGTCCCCTTATTTATTTTATGTTATTTTGTTACTATTTATATTTTGCTAAAACAAAATCAATTGTTACTTGATCTCATTTTTAATACTCTTCCAAACATCAATTAATTTTCAAAACATTACTAATATTTCAGAACTAATATATGATGAATTAGAACAATTAAAATAATTAACCTTTTAAAAAAGTAAATATTATTAACAATCGAAACTCTCATATTCAAATTAATCACTATAATTATACTTATTTTTCAAAATATTCACGTCATAATAATACTATCATTAGAAAGTAGTCAAAATTATAAAATAAATAAATATAACAACAATATTTTATATTAATTACTAAATCATAATTATATATATATATATATATATATTTATATATATATAATCACAATTCCAAAATTTAGGGTGTGACACCATTCCTATTTTGGTTCCCTTTAAATTTCTTTTAGCTCCATTGAATTTTGTTTGGCTCCGCTGAATTTTTTTTAGCTCCATTCAAAAAATTGGGATTTTGGCTCTATTGATATTTTTTTACTCCATTTGTACGTAATTTAGATTTACATTATGAAAATTTTGTACAAAAAAAATTTCACAAATAATTAAGAGTTTGGCTCATTGAAAACATATTTACTTTTCAGTTTTGATGTCTATAACCCCAAATTTAAGTATTTCACTATAACAATTAGTGACAAATATATGTAACGGAATGTATAAGACACCTATACCAACAACAAATAATTTATCAATGGGTATAGATTATCTATACCTACAATTTATAATGTTGTCACTATAAACATCTGCAGGTATATGTCTATTTTCTTGTAGTACCAATTTGGTTCTTAGTCATTGTAGTTCATATAATAAATGTATTAGTCTCATTAGAATAAAAATTTGGTCTTCACTTGGCTTATTGTAATCAATTTTGCTTCTTAGCCAATTTAGTTCCTCCAAGTAGTGCATAAGTTTGAATTTATTAAATTTTTTGGTTATCTTCGTCCAATGTTGTTCTCTATTAAGTGCTTAAGTCTCAATGGTTTAAATTTTTTTGATCATTTTAGTCTTTATTAGGTTTATACTAGTCCACTTTGGTTCTTAGCCAACGTAGTTCTTGGAATAAATGTGTTATTCTACATGGATTAAAATTTTGGTCATTTAGGTCTTTATTTTAATCCATTATGGTTTTTGGCAATGTAGTTTATCCATTAAGTAATTAAGACTCCACTGATTAAGATTTGGGTAATATTTATCTTACTTTTTTTATTTTAGTTCATTTTGATTATTAGTCAATGTAGTTTTTCAAATAACTACATGAGTCTCTATGGATTAAAACTTGGTCATTTTGATCTTTTCTATATATATATCGCAGTCCATTGGCATTTTTAGCTGATGTAGTTTCTTCCAATTTGTGTGTCAGTCTTGATTGATTAAGATTGTTATCTTAACGAGGTTTATTCTAATCCATTTTTGTTGTTAGCCATGTATGTTCCACCAATAGCATTGGTCTCAATTGACTAAGATTTTGATCATTTTTTTTCTTTATAAGGTTTATTCATGACCATTTTTGTTCTTAGCCAATTTAGTTTCTCCAATAAATGCATTAGTCTCAATGGATTAACATTTTTCTCCTTTTGGCCTTTAATAGGATTATTTTACTCCTCCATTTTTGTTCTTAGACATTGTAGTTCTTCCAATAATTGTGTTAGTTTCAATGGATTAAGATTTTGTCATTTTCGTCTTTAAGATGTTTTCTCTAATCCATTTTGTTTTTAAGCAATGTACTTCGTCCACTAAGTGCACATGTCTCAATGAATTATGTTTTTGGTCATTATATTCTCTACGATGTTTATTTTATTCCATATTGATTCTTAGTCAATGTAGTTCGTCTAATAAGTACATTAGTATTTATCAAATAAGATTTTGGTCTTCACTCAGCATATTGAAAACCGTTTTGGTTCTTAGCCAATTTAGTTTATCCAATAATTACATAAGTCTCAATTTATTATGATTTTGGTCATTTTGGTCTTTACTAGGTTTATTCTAGTCCATTTTAGTTCTTTTCCAAAGTAGTTCATCCAATAAGTGCCTAAGTCTCGATTGATTAAAATTTTGGTGTTTAATAGGTCTATTCTAATCAATTTTGGTTATTAGATGATATGGTTCGTAGAATATGTGTATAATTCTCAAAGGATTAAGATTTTTTTTGTTCTTTACTAGGTTTATTCTAGTCCATTTTGGTTCAATGTAAATTTGTCCAATAAGTGCATAAGTCTTAATGAATTACGATTTTTGTCATTTTGGTCATTATTAGTGTAACACCCTAAATTTGATAATAAACTATTTTATTAATTAAATAGGATTTTAAATAATTAATTTGATTTTAAAATTATTTTAGAATATATATTGATAAATTTTGTGACTAATTTTCGTTAGAGGGATGTTTTCTACGATGTGCTGGTTTGATAGATATTATATTTAATGAGCAATATAAATAATAAATAATTTACTTTATTATTTTATATATTTTTTTAAAAATAAAAGTATTTTAGTGTAATATTTTAAAGAACAAGATTTTATATGATTTTAAGTGTATATGTGAGTTGTTAATTAATATGATATATTCTTATATGTTAGACTCATTTTAAGTGTGTATATATTTATATTTTAATCATTTTTAAGTATCTCTTATTTTAATTATTTCTAAATATATCTTATTTTAATTATTTATTCTATAACTAATTATATTGAGATCGTAGTAATATTGTGTTTGATTTTCTTTGTTTTTATATATTTATTTTGAAATTGCGATTATATATATATATATATTATGATTTTGTAATTAACATAAAATATTATTGTTATATTTATTTATTTTATAGTTTTAACTATTTTCTAATATGATGGTATTATTATAATATGAATATTCTAAGAAATAAATATAATTGTAGGGATTATTTTGAATGTGAAAGTTTCAGTCATTAGTAATATGTTTTTATATACTGATTATTTTAATTACTCTAATTTATAAAATATTAGTAATGTTTGGAAAACTAAATGGTGTTTGGAGGAATATTAAAAAAGAGATTAAATAATTATTAGTTTATTTTTACAAAATAAAAATAATAATAGTAAAATATAAATAAAGAGACCAATGGGTTTGACACTATGAACCCTAATTGTTAATAAAATAAAATAAACCAAAGAAGGGAAGGGAGTTGGAAGGGAAGCCGTAAAACCAAAGAGAAAACACAACAATAACCCTATCGTTTGACACCGGTGATGTTCAAGAAAACTTTCTCCATTTTCGCTCAAATTTGTGTATGTTATTTCATTCATTTAACTCGTCAATTAAACATAATTTTACAGATTATTAACAATCCCAATTTCTCTCTAAAATATCCGACTTCTTCGTTTATTGAATTCGTTATTTTGCATCATTCTCCTTCACCGTAAGTCCAATTTGAGTGAAACCAATGCCAAAACGACCGTGTGAAAAGTGGCTATATTATCCACTAATTGGTTTTCTAATTTATGGTAATTTTCTTTGGCCGATTTTCAAATTTAGTTTTAGAATATCCCCTCATAATTTATTTTTGACATTTACCCATAAACTGTCGAGTTAGATCATTTGAAGGACAAAGAGTCAAAGAGCATAGACTGTTTGGGCATCGAATCATATTCATTGGTGAAAAGCGTCGAAATAAGGTAAGGGGTGAGAGAGCGTTTGAATTTATGAGTATAATATATTGTGAGATGAACGAGAAAATAGTATTCCCAACGATTCATCCGGGGCTCGCTACGTATGGTAGTAGCCTTTGATGGATAAATTAATTAATGTGCAAATATGAAAATTGTGAGATTAAAATATAGAATAGAAATATTAGTAGGGTGTTGATTGATTTAATTTATTTGAATGTATGATATTGATATTATTGTGATATTGGGCGTCGAATTAAATTTATATATCTGTGTGGATGTGTTGTGATAATTTTATGTCATGATTATGATGTACGATTAATAATTGTGATGTTATAAATTTTTGATAAGTTTTTGTGATAATGTTTGATTGATGATAGTGATGCTATAAATTTGTGATGAGTTTATGTGATGATGATGATAGAGATGTGCTAAAATCAGTAGCATAGAATTATTGTTATTTTATAAATCAACAAAAATTCAATTCAACTTAATTTAATTTCTTTAAAATAATCAAGAGTAATTCAAACACAAGTTATTTTAATCATACAAAATAAGTAAACTTTCACTCCTTCAAAATATCATTTTAAAAAGGTTCTAAGTTCTACCAACCTATAATATTCAAGAATTACTATTGCTAATAATATGAATTTCATACTATCTAAATCATGATAAACATTCTACATTGTTTTCAAAACCAATATCAAAACTCTACTCATCTAGATACAACCATCAACACTTTCAAGTGATTTAAAGTTAACATTCACGATTTAAAATCGATTTTTTTAACACAAGCCAACATAAAAAAGAAACAAGAAATTTTTAGTCAAAACTAAAACTTTAAACGTAAGAGACATATTTACTATCTAATTCAAAGTTTAGAACGAAACATCTTTTTTTTTTTCTAACTTGAGTTTGAACATAATAATAATAATTTGTACCTAGTAAAAGTCAATACTTGAAGTTTTAAACAAACAATCCATACGGAAATCAATGTTTCAATCAATTAGTTATTAAATCAAACACTTTAAACAAATAGGTAGGGCTTGCTATGTACGGAAGTAGCCCTTTGAGAGATAAATTGATTAATTTGAAATATGAGAATTGTGAGATTAAAATGTGAAATAAAATATTTTACAAGGTGTTGATTGATTTAGTTTTCGATACTTGTGTGGTAGTTGATATTTGTTATGATTGTGATGTTGGATGTTGAATGAAATTATGTGTACATGTTTGATTAGATGAAATTATGTGATGTGATAATAAAATATGGATGCATAGTTTGATATATGGTTACGTGATGATAATGATGATTTTTGATTGATGATAGTGAAGTTATAAAATTGTGATGAGTTTATACGATGATCATGATTATTTATGATTAATGATCTTATAAAATTGTGATGAAAATATTGAAGTACCCCATACTTGATGAGATAGTGATGACTCTTAAATATGGTGCTCTTAATGGAGTAGTCTAAGCTATCGAGGGGAGAAAATAAATATTGTGAATTTGTGAAGTGGAGATTATTTTGTCATCATATAGGTAGGGCCTAACAAGCCTAGTGATTCTGGGGAAGTACAACTGAATGACCCTGATCGTGGAGGTCAGCTGTCGAGCCTTAAGGCAAGATTGTTAGACCTTGGAGGTATTCCGGTGGAGAATTCCTAGGTGACTTGGAGGTAGCACTCCAAATGTCGGGAGCTACCATGCAACACACGTTTACCTCGACTGCCACGTATATGTGTCTCGGGTTCAGTTGAGGGGATCTATGAGCACAGGACCAAATTGAATTGTCCGTCCACCGGGATGGTGGCATAGTATCATGGCCTCCTAACCAAGTACTTCAGAGTTAGAATGGTACCACATTGTGAAGTAGAGTCTAAGCTCATGCATATCATTGCAATTCCTTGTGATTGTATTGTTGTGATTGATGTGTTTCAAAGGTAATATTAATTAGATGATTTAATGCATATTATAATGAGATGATTATTTTACTTGAGTAACTTTGATGTTATAGTATGATATTATTTAATTAAATATTTTGATATATCGTAAAGTGATTATGATACTGTTCTATTATGATTGTTTGCGTGTTCTTCTTACTCATATTATACTATTAACATGATTTCAAAACTCACCTCCTTTGTTGTTTGTGTTTGATTGGTTGGGCTCTGCGTTTGCAAAATCGCAGTTATTACAGGTTAATGAGTCTTGAAGTTCAAGTTTGGGAGGAACCCCGCTCTGATTGGTGATACCGGGAACAAGGGTTTTAATTTGTATTGTACTTATTTAATTCGAATAGAAATTTTGTATGAAAACCTTAGAAGTACTAGTAAGTTTTTAGAATTAAATCAAGTGATTATACTTAAATCAAGCTTATCAAGATTGCACTATTTTAATGGATAAAATAAATTTAAAGTGTTTTTATATCTATTTTTGAGAAACGTGATATCCTAAATTAAATATAAAGTTTTAATTTCTTGGAAATATACTTTTATTTATCCGCTGTAAATTTTATAGGAATATTATATAGATTATTATATATATTATTTTAGGATTTAGGGTGTCACAAACATCACCGACGTCAAACGATAGGGTTATTGTTGTTTCCTCTTTGGATTTACGGCTGCCCTTCCAACTCCCTTCTCTTCTTTTGTTTGTTTTATTTTATTAACAATTAGGGTTCATAGATTCAAACTCATTGGTCTCTTTATTTATATTTTACTATTATTATTTTTATTTTGTTAAAATAAAACTAATAATTATTTATTCTCCTTTTTAATATTCCTCCAAAGACCATTTAGTTTTCCAAACAACACTAATATTTTATAAATTAGAGTAATTAAAATAATCAATATAAAAAAATATATTACTAATAATCAAAACTCTCACATTCAAAATAATCTCTACAATTATACTTATTTCTCAAAATACTCACATTATAATAATACCATCATATTAGAAAATGGTCAAAATTATAAAATAAATAAATATAACATCAATATTTTATATTAATTAATAAATCTTAATAAATATATATTAAATCACAATACCATTGCAAGTATTTAAAAATAAACGAAATCTGTAACACCCCAAATTTTATATTAAACTATTTTATTAATTAAATAGAATTTTAAATAATTAATTTGATGACGAATATTATTTTAGAATATATGTTGATAAATTTCGTGGCTAATTTTCGTCATATGGATGCTTTCTATGATGTGCTAGTTTGATACATGTTATATTACATGAGTGATATAAATAATACATATTATATTTTATTATTTGATATATTTAAAAAAATAATAATAGTATTTTAGTGTAATATATATTTTAAAGAAAAAGATTTTATGCGATTTTACGTGTATATACGTGTACCCAATTAATGTAATATTTTTCTGTGCATTAGATTGATGTTAAGTATGTATATAGTTATATTTCAATTATTTATAACTACTTTCTATTTTAAATTATTTAATTTATAAATAACTATTTTGATATGTTAGAAATATTGTGATTCATTTCCTTTACTTTTATGTATAACATATGACATGATGATTTTATACATCTTTATTGTGATTTAGTAATTCATATAAATTGTTGATGTTATATTTATTTAATCGTTTTGACTATTTTATAAAGATGATAGTATTTTTATGGGCTGTTAACTAATTTTACAAATATTTAGATGAATTTGTTAGGTAGACATGGACTGTTAACTAATTTTACAAATATTTAGATGAATTTGTTAGGTAGGCATGGGCTGTTAACTAATTTTACAAATGTTTAGATGAGTTTGTTAGGTTTTGCTAATATTTAGATGAGTTTGTTAGATTTTGCTGCTTGTTTTCTATCCGTCGATTTCCAAAATAAAAACATAAATAAAGAGACCTTGTGAACCTTGATTTGTACTAAAATAAAACAAAACAAAGAAAATGGAAGGGAGTTGAATGGGAAGCCGTAGAACCAAAGAGTAGAATTCGTTATTTTGCACCGTTCTCCTTCACCGTAAGTCCGATTTGAGTGAAACCAACGCCAAAACGACCGTGTGAAAAGTGGCTATACTATCCACTGATTGGTTTTCTGATTTATGGTAATTTTCTTTGACCTATTTTCGAATTTATTTTTTTAGAGTATCTCCTCATAATTTATTTTTGACGTTTACCCATAAACTGTCGAGTTAGATCAATTGAAGGACAAAGAGTCAATAAACAAAGGTTGTTTGCTCGTGGAATCATATTCATGTGTGAAAGCGTCAAAATAAAGTAAGGGGTGAGAGAGCGTTTGAATTCATGAGTATAATATATTGTGAGATGAACGGGAAAACTGTATTTCCCAACGATTCATCCGGGGCTTGCTACGTACGGCAGTAGCCCTTTGAGAGATAAATTGATTAATTTGAAATATGAGAATTGAGAGATTAAAATATAAGGTGTTGGTTGATTTAATTTTCGATACTTGTGTGGTAGTTTGATATTCGTTATTATTGTGATGTTGGATGTTGAATGAAATTTGTGTACATGTTTGCTTAGATGAAATTATGTGATGTGATAATAAAATATGGATGCATCGTTTGATATATGCTTACGTGATGATAATGATGATTTTTGATTGATGATAGTGATGTTATAAAATTGTGATGAGTTTATACGATGATCATGATTATTTATAATTAATGATGTTATAAAATTGTGATGAAAATATTGAAGTACCTCACACTTGATGAGATAGTGACGATTCTTAAATATGGTGCTCTTAATGGAGTAGTCTAAGCTAACGAAGGGAGAAAATAAATATTGTGAATTTGTGAAGTGAAGATTATTTTGTCATCATATAGGTAGGGCCTAACAAGCCTAATTATTCTGGGGAAGTACAACTGAATGAGCCTGATCGTGGAGGGCTACAGTCGAACTTTAAAGTAAGACTGATAGACCTTGGGGGTACACCTAGTGGGGAATTCCTAAGTGGATTAGTGGGTTATTCCCTAAGGCCGGGAGCTACCGTGCAACACAAGAGTACCCCGACCGTCGCGTATATGTGTCTCGGGTTGAGTTGAGGGGATCTATGAGGACTTGGCCATTCATGAATTGTCCGTCCACTCTTGTAGTGGCATAGTATCATGGCCTCCTAACCAAGTACTTCAGAGTTAGAATGGTACCACATTGTGAAGTAGAGTCTAAGCTCATGCATAACATTGCATTTCCTTGTGATTGTTTTGTTGTGATTGATGTGTTTCAAAGGTAATATTAATTAGATGATTTGATGCATATTATAATGAGATGATTATTTTACTTGAGTGACTTTGATGTTATAGTATGATACTATTTAATTAAATATTTTGATATATCGTAAAGTGATTATGATACGGTTCTATTATGATTGTTTGCGTGTTCTTCTTACTCATATTATACTATTAACATGATTTCAAAACTCACCTCCTTCGTTGTTTGTGTTTGACTGGCTGGGCCCTGCGTTTGCGAAATCGCAGTTATTACAGGTTAATGAGTCTTGAAGTTCAAGTTTGGGAGGAACCCCGCTCTGATAGGTGATACCGGGAATAACGGTTTTAATTTGTATTTTACTTATTTAATTTGAATCAAATTTTATAGGAATATGATATAAATTATTATTATTATTATATATATATATATATATATTATTTTGGGATTTAGGGTGTCACAAAATCAAACACAATATCAATTTTATATCAAGATAATTATTTATAAAAAAATAATTAAAAATAGAAAATAGTTATAAATAATTGAAATATAACTGTCTGCATACTTAACATAAGTCAAACGCACATAAAAATATTACATTAATTAGGTACATGTATATACACGTAAAATCGTATAAAATCTTTTTCTTTAAAATATATATTACACTAAAATACTATTTTTTTTAAAATATATCAAATAACATAATATAATATGTATTATTTATATCGCTCATGTAATATAACATGTATCAAACTAACACATCATAGAAAGCATTCATATAACGAAAATTAGCCACAAAATTTATCAACATATATTCTAAAATAATATTAGTCATCATCAAATTAATTATTTTAAATTTTATTTAATTAATAAAGTAGTTGATTATAAAATTTGGGGTGTTACAATTCTACCATTGTTAAAGAATTTCGTCCTCGAAATTTTTGGTAAGTGAACTAATATCCAACTTATCACCCTCAAGATTCAAACTTAGTCTATAACGATATTTAAGACATTCAATCTCCAATTAAGCACAACATGTAGATTTTCCAAGTAGAAGATAAGATAAATAATAATTTACTAGAAGATACAACACATTACCAAACCAAATTGAATCAGGTAGTGCAAAAACCACTTTCAAGGTTACACATCATTCTAAAAATTGATTTCTTGACTTAAATTATTATAAAAAGAAATCACTAACCATTTAGCACCCAAAAAAATATCATTCAGAATTCCAAATTTTCCTTTAAATTATTTTTCAATAATTAAAGTCTAAATAAAACAACTAAGATAAATCACATTTCTAAATACAATACAAATAGAATAAATCACATATATTTTGAAAATTATAAAATTTCTAAGAATCCGTTCCTACTTTAATCATCAAAAACACATTTCTAAATACTTAATCACTGTAAAAATTATTATTTTCAACTCATATTTTGAAATAAAACTTAAACTATATATATTCATAGATAGGAAATTTTACAATTAATTAACACTTCTAAAATAGTTCTAGTTTATTTTCTTATTTTATCAAACTAAAAAAATTTGTATGTTTATATACATTAAAGTAGTGCACATGACACAAAACATAAGACATATGACAATGATTATGAATTAAACTAATTCATAAATCTACAAAATAGTAGCCTCCTCTCACACTAACTACTCAACATGCTTATAGATACATCCCTCAGTTTCTATCAAGCCACCAAATTGCAATTTTATAATTAATAAAAAAAATTGATAAAATAAATTTTTAGTTTCTATACGCATACCAATTTACATTATGCACTCTACACATATCAATCTACATGATGCACTCTACACCTACAAATCTAATGCATACCATTTTGTTATGTTAATTCATATAACAAAAAAAAATCTACTTGTAAAATACATCAATTATAGAATCCAAAATTTAGATAATTTTTATAAAAAGAATTTCACTATTGAGAATATTTTTAAAAAATTTGTTCTTTTTTTTTTTTTCCTTCTCTTTCTCAATTAGTAGAAATTTTATCATTAGTACTATTGTAAATCACTGAAAAGTTCTTAAACTCTAAAACTCTATCATCCAGTCAAACTCTAATGGGTTCATAATATCATAATCAGAAAAATCAATCATTTCAAATAAATATCCCAACACCCTCACGATTCAATATTCACACCAGTCCCCTAACCCAAGAAACAACAATTCTTTTCAGAAACATTAAATTTTAAGCTGTTTTAAACATTAAATAAAATCAGTAACATAGAATTATTGTTATTTTATAAATCAACAAAAAATTCAATTCAACTTAATTTAATTTCTTTAAAATAATAAAGAGTAATTCAAACAAAAGTTATTTTAATCATACAAAATAAGTAAACTTTCACTACTTCAAAATGTCATTTTAAAAAGGTTCTAAGTTCTACCAACCTATAATATTCAAGAATTACTATTGCTAATAATGTGAATTTCATACTATCTAAATCATGATAAACATTCTACATTGTTTTCAAAACCAATATCAAAACTCTACTCATCTAGATACAACCATCAACACTTTCAAGTAATTTAAAGTTAACATTCACGATTTAAAATCGATTTTTTTAACACAAGCCAACATAAAAATAAAATAAGAAATTTTTAGTCAAAATTAAAACTTTAAACGTAAGAGACATATTTACTATCTAATTCAAAGTTTAGAACGAAACATCTTTTTTTTTTCTAACTTGAGTTTGAACATAATAATAATAATTTGTACCTAGTAAAAGTGAATACTTGAAGTTTTAAGCATATAATCCATACGGAAATCAATGTTTCAATCAATTAGTTATTAGATCAAACACTTTAAACAAATACATATCAAAACTAAATATTTTAAATTGATTAAGGGGTGAAAGTCGAACTTTAAAACAACTAACTAGTGAGGTATAACATTTAATAACTAAGATTACATGAATGAGATTAATAACTTGAAACATACAGCTGGTCAATCAAAATTATTACTTCCAACTATTCTTATAAAACAAGAGTGCAAAAATCATAGTTCAATAGACAAGCAATAAGCAACAAGTAACTAACATAATCTTGTAAACAATTAAAATTAACTCAAATCTTAACAAGTAATTTCATGGTTTATTTACTCACTTAGGTAAGAATTTAGGACCCATAACACAATCAGAGAAAGCAAATATTAAACAGTTAATTAGTAATCTCAAAAATATGTATAATAATACAAAAGCATATAACCCTTAACACAATTATATAACGGAAAAACATCATAGTGAAAATAATTATTACACAAGAAAACACAATTGACACGACTGACATTTGTAACACATAATCGAAATTCAACCCACTCAGCATGATTGGACAGACCTGATCTGATACCACTAACGTGACACCCTAAATCCCAAAATAATATATATAATAATTTGTATCATATTTCTATAAAATTTGCAGCGGCTAAATAAAATTATATTTTCAAGAAATTAAAAACTTTTGTAACTAATTTAGGATATCACGTTTCTCAAAGTACACATGCAACACTTTAAATTTTATTAACCAAATAAATCAATTTAATCTCAATAAACTTGATTTAAGTATAATTACTTGGTTTAATTCTTAAAACTTACTAGTACTTCTAAGGTTTTCATACAAAAATTTGATTCAAATTAAATAAGTAAAATACAAATTAAAACCCTTATTCCCGGTATCACCTATCAGAGTGGGGTTCCCCCCAAACTTGAACTTCAAGACTCATTAACCTGTAATAACTGCGATTTCGCAAACGCAGGGCCAAGCCAATCAAACACAAACAACGAAGGAGGTGAGTTTTGAAATCATGTTAATAGTATAATATAAGTAAGAAGATCACGCAAACAATCATAATAGAACCGTATGATAATCAATTTACGATATATCAAAATATTTAATTAAATAGTATCATACTATAACATCAAAGTCACTCAAGTAAAATAATCATCTCATTATAATATGCATCAAATCATCTAATTAATATTACCTTTGAAACACATCAATCACAACAAAACAATCACAAGAAAATGCAATGCTATGCATGAGATTAGACTCTACTTCACAATGTGGTACCATTCTAACTCTGAAGTACTTGGTTAGGAGGCCATGATACTATGCCACCATCCCGGTGGACGGACAATTCAAATTGGCTATGTCCTCATAGATCCCCTCAACTCAACCCGAGACACATATACGAGACAGTCGAGGTAAACGTGTGTTGCATGGTAGCTCCCGACATTTGGAGTGCTACCTCCAAGTCACCTAGGAATTCCCCACCGGAATACCTCCAAGGTCTAACAATCTTGCCTTAAGGCTCGACAGCAGACCGCGACGATCAGGCTCATTCAGTTGTACTTCCCCAGAATCACTAGGCTTGTCAGACCCTACCTATATGATGACAAAATAATCTTCACTTCACAAATTCACAATATTTATTTTCTCCCCTCGATAGCTTAGACTACTCCATTAAGAACACCATATTTAAGAATCATCAATATCTCATCAAGTATGGGGTACTTCAATATTTTCATCACAATTTTATAATATCATTAATCATAAATAATCACGATCATCGTATAAACTCATCACAATTTTATGACATCACTATCATCAATGAAAAATCATCATTATCATCACGTAAGCATATTATAAATTATAAATTATTATCAAATTTTAAAATAATTTATAAATTATAAATTTATTATAAATAATTGTAAAATAATTTTATAAGTAATATTTTATGTAATATAAATATAGTTATCTTACAATATTACTTTATTGATTTGTAATAATTGAATATGATTAGAAAAATTAAAATGAGTAAAAATCATGTTTATTAGTATGATGTTTTAACTGCGAGCATGAGAAGTTGTTGTAAAAAAAATTATTGAATATATTTCATCAAGAGTTTGAAATTTATTTTATTAAAGATTTACGTATTCTTTAAATCAATTTTAGATATTTAAATGTTTTAACTAATTGTTTGTGCAATTGAAAAATAATTTATTGTTATATTGATATTTACCAAAAATAAATTCCATTAAAAAATAATTTAATTTTATACAATACTTAATTTTTTCACATTCAAATCAT
>JBBPBS010000207.1:324843-367849 GCA_037974835.1 Cicer judaicum
TATAAAATAATATTATTAGATAAAGAGCATTTATGTCGATATTTAGGAGTGATTAGTTGGTTTTTTTTTATTGAATTTAATGATTAATAATATAAATTATTAAATGACTAATAATATTATAAAATAATTTATTAATTTATTATAAAATAACTTTTAAAATAATTTGATAATAATATAGATTATAAATTATTATGAATTTGTAAAATAATTTATAAATTATAGATAATTGTAAAATAATTTTATAATATATAAATTTATTATAAAATAATATTATCAAATAGATTTTTAAGGTATGAAAGAAATTGTGGAAGAAAGAGGAAAAATAGAGTAGGATTAAAGGAGATTAGATATTGAGAGTATGATTCAGAGGGAAGAAAAGATGAGAGGTCCACGTCAGCCAAAAGGTTGATGTGGAAAATATTTGTATAGGTACCATTCGAGGGGATGAGGTGGCATTCGGGGGTCTGTTTTAAATATATATAATAGATTAGCGTTCATAGAGTCAAACCCATTGGTCTCTTTATTTATATTTTACTATTATGATTTTTATTTTTTTAAAATAAAACTAATAATTATTTAATCTCCTTTTTAATATTCCTCCAAACACCATTTAGTTTTCCAAACATTACTAGTATTTTATAAATTAGAGTAATTAAAATAATTAATATAAAAAAAATATATTACTAATAATCAAAACTCTCACATTCAAAATAATCTCTACAATTATACTTATTTCTCAAAATACTCACATTATAATAATACCATCATATTAGAAAATGGTCAAAATTATAAAATAAATAAATATAACATCAATATTTTATATTAATTAATAAATCATAATAAATATATATAAAATCACAATACCATAACAAGTATTTAAAAATAAACGAAATCAAACACAATATCAATTCTATATCAAGATAATTATTTATAAAAAAATAATTAAAAATAGAAAATAGTTATAAATAATTGAAATATAACTGTCTGCATACTTAACATAAGTCAAGCGCACATAAAAATAATACATTAATCGGGTACATGTTGTGACACCCTAAATCCCAAAATAATATACATAATAATTTGTATCATATTTCTATAAAATTTGCAGCGGATAAATACAATTTATATTTTCAAGAAATTAAAAACTTTTGTAACTAATTTAGGATATCACGTTTCTCAAAATACACATGCAACAATTCAAATTTTATTAATCAAATAAAACAATTTAATCTCAATAAACGTGATTTAAGTACAATTACTTGATTTAATTCTAAAAACTTACTAGTACTTCTAAGGTTTTCATACAAAAATTTGATTCAAATTAAATAAGTAAAATACAAATTAAAACACTTATTCCCTATATCACCTATTAGAGCGGGGTTCCACCCAAACTTGAACTTCAAGACTCATTAACCTGTAATAACTGCGATTTCCCAAACGCAAGGCCCAGCCAGTCAAACACAAACAACGAAGGAGGTGAGTTTTGAAATCATGTTAATAGTATAATATGAGTAAGAAGAACACGCAAACAGTCATAATAGAACCGTATCATAATCACTTTACGATATATCAAAATATTTAATTAAATAGTATCATACTATAACATCAAAGTCACTCAAGTAAAATAATCATCTCATTATAATATGCATCAAGTCATCTAATTAATGCAATGCTATGCTATGAACAAGACAATCACAAGGAAATGCAAAGTCACAATGTGGTACCATTCTAACTCTGAAGTACTTGGTTAGGAGGCCATGATACTATGCCACCATCCCGGTGGACGGACAATTCAAATTGGCCCTGTCCTCATTGATCCCCTCAACTCAACCCGAGACACATATATGTGACAATCGAGGTAAACGTGTGTTGCATGGTAGCTCCCGACATTTGGAGTGCTACCTCCAAGTCACCTAGGAATTCCCCACCGGAATACCTCCAAGGTCTAACAATCTTGCCTTAAGGCTCGACAGCAGACCGCGACGATCAGGCTCATTCAGTTGTACTTCCCCATAATCACTAGGCTTGTCAGGCCCTACCTATATGATGACAAAATAATCTCCACTTCACAAATTCACAATATTTATTTTCTCCCCCCGTTTGCTTAGACTACTCCATTAAAACCGTCATGTCAAACACAAATTGAAATCATAATTATTTCACCAATTATGGGGTTACTTCAATATTCTCATCACAAATTCACAACATCACTATCATTAATCATATCTCATCACATAAACTCATCACACAAACTCATCACAAATTTATAGCATCACTATCATCAATCAAACATCATCACATAAACTTCTCACAAATTTATAACATCACAATAATTAATCATACATCATTATCATCACATAAAACTACCACAACACATCCATCTTTTGTTATCACGTCACATAAACTCATCTAATCACATATATATATATATACACATAAATTTAAGTCGACACCCAATATCACAATAATATCAATTTCACACATTCAATGAAATTAAATCAATCAACACCCTACAAATGTTTCTATTCTATATTTTAATCTCACAATTTCAATATTTGTAAATTAATTAATTTATCCCTCAAAGGGCTACTGCCGTACGTAGCATGCCCTAGATGAATCGTTGGGAAATACGGTTTTCCCGTTCATCTCATAATATATTATACTCATGAATTCAAACGCTCTCTCACCCCTTACCTTATTTCGATGCTTTCACCTATGAATATGATTCGATGCCCAAACATTCTTTGCTCTTTGACTCTTTTTCCTTTAATCGATCTAACTCGACAATTTATGGGTAAACGTCAAAAATAAATTATGAGAAAATAGTCTAAAAACTGATTTCGAAATTCGGTCAAAGAAAATTACCATGAATCAGAAAACCAATTAGTGGATAATATAGCCACTTTTCACACGGTCGTTTCGGCATTGGTTTCACTAAAATCGGACTTACGGTGAAGGAGAACGGTGCAAAATAAGGATTTCTGTAAATGGAGAAATCGGGTATTTTAGGGAGAAATTCGGGTTGTTAAAAATATGAAAAATTGTGTTTAATTGACTAACTAAATATAAGAAACAACATACTCAGATTTGGAAGAAAATTGAGAAATTTTTCTGGAACAGTTATTGATCACCGATGTAAAACGATAGAGTTGTTGTTGTGTTTCCTCTTTGGTTTTACAGCTGTCCTTCAAACTCCCTTCTCTTCTTTTGTTTGTTATATTTTATTAATAATTAGGGTTCATTGAGTCAAACCCATTGGTCTCTTTATTTATATTTTATATTATTATTTTTATTTTGTTAAAATAAAACTAATAATTATTAAATCTCTTTTTTTTATATCTCTCCAAACACCATTTAGTTTTCCAAACATTACTAATATTTTATAAATTAGAGTAATTAAAATAATTAATATACAAAAACATCTTATTAATAATCAAAACTCTCACATTCAAAATAATCTCCACAGTTATACTTATTTCTCAAAATACTCACATTATAATAATACCATCCTATTAGAAAATAGTCAAAATTATAAAATAAATAAATATAACATCAATATTTTATATTAATTACTAAATCATAATGAATATATATAAAATCACAATACCATAACAAGTATTTAAAAATAAACGAAATCAAACACAATATCAATTCTATATCAAGATAATTGTTTATAAAAAAATAACTAAAAATAGAAAATAGTTATAAATAATTGAAATATAACTATATATATATATAATCACAATTTCAAAATGAATATATAAAAACAAAGAAAATCAAACACAATATTACTACGATCTCAATATAATTATTTATAGAATAAATAATTAAAATAAGATATATTTAAAATAATTAAAATAAGATATACTTAAAAATGATTAAAATATAAATATGTACACACTTAATATTAGTCAAACATATAAGAAAATATCATATCAATTTCCAACTCACATATACACTTAAAATCATATAAAATCTTGTTCTTTCAAATATTACACTACAATACTTTTATTTTTATAAAAATATATAAAATAAAAAAAGTAAAATATTTATTATTTATATTGCTCATTAAATATAATATCTATCAAACTAACACATCACAGAAAACATTCCTATAACAAAAATTACTCACAAAATTTATCAACATATATTCTAAAATAATTTTAACATCAAATTAATTATTTAAAATCCTATTTAATTAATAAAATAGTTTATTATCAAATTTAGGGTGTTACACATGTATATACACGTAAAATCGCATAAAATCTTTTTCTTTAAAATATATATTACACTAAAATACTATTTATATCGCTCATGTAATATAACATGTATCAAACTAACACATCATAGAAAGCATTCATATAACGAAAATTAGCCATGAAATTTATCAACATATATTTTAAAATAATGTTAGTCATCAAATTAATTATTTAAAATTCTATTTAATTAATAAAGTAGTTTATTATAAAATTTGGGGTGTTACACTCCTAACTAAGTACTTCAGAGTTAGAATGGTACCACATTGTGAAGTAGAGTCTAAGCTCATGCATAGCATTGCATTTCCTTGTGATTGTTTTGTTGTGATTGATGTGTTTTAAAGGTAATATTAATTAGATGATTTGATGCATATTATAATGAGATGATTATTTTACTTGAGTGACTTTGATGTTATAGTATGATACTATTTAATTAAATATTTTGATATATCGTAAAGTGATTATGATACGGTTCTATTATGATTGTTTGCGTGTTCTTCTTACTCATATTATACCATTAACATGATTTCAAAACTCACCTCCTTCGTTGTTTGTGTTTGACTGGCTAGGCCCTACGTTTGCGAAATCTCAGTTATTACAGGTTAATGAGTCTTGAAGTTCAAGTTTGGGAGGAACCTCGCTCTAATAGGTGATACCGGGAATAAGGGTTTTAATTTGTATTTTACTTATTTAATTTGAATCAAATTTTTGTATGAAAACCTTAGAAGTACTAGTAAGTTTTTAGAATTAACTTAAGTAATTATACTTAAATCAAGTTCATTGAGAATAAATTGTTTTATTTGATTAATAAAATATGAATTGTTGCATGTGTACTTTGAGAAACGTGATATCCTAAATTAGTTGCAAAAGTTTTTATTTTCTTGAAAATATAATTTTATTTATGCGCTGCAAATTTTATCGGAATATGATATAAATTATTATATATATATATATATAATATATATTATTTTGGGATTTAGGGTGTCACAATTAGGTTTATTCTAGTCCATATTGGTTCTTACATAATGTAGTTTGTCCAATAATTGCATTAGTCTTAATAGTTTAAGTTTTTGTTCATTTTATTCTTTACTAGGTTTATTCTAGTCCATTTTGGTTCTTAGACATTGTAGTTTGTCTAATAAGTGCATTTATCTCAATGAAATATTATGTCGGTCATTTTGGTCTTCACTCAGTTTATTCTTATCCCTTTGGGTTGTTAGCCAATGTAGTTCGTCCAATACGTGTCTAAGTACTAATGAATTTAATTTTTTTTTTTTATCTTTACATGGTTTATTCTAGTCCATTTTGGTTTTAGCCAATGTAGTTTTTTTGAATAATTGCATGAGTCTTTATTGATTAAAATTTGGTCATTTTAGTCTTTATTAGCTTTATTTCAGTCCATTTGGGCTCTTAACCAATGTAGTTCTTTCAATAACTATTAGTCACAATGTATTAATATTTTGATCATATTTTTCTTTACTAGGTTTATTCTAGTCCATTTTTTTTCCAAGACAACTATGTTCGAACAATAAGTGCATTAGTCTCAATGGACTAAGATTTTGGTCTTTTTTGTCTTTACTAGTTTTATTCATGTCCGTTTTTGTTCTTAGCCAATTAAGTTTGTCCAATAACTATATTAGTCTCAACGGATAGGATTATTCTAGTCCATTTTTGTTTTTAGACAATTTAGTGAATGTAGTTTTTCCAATGATTGCATGAGTCTTTATTGATTAAAATTAGGTCATGTTGGTCTTTACTAGCTTTTTATCATCCGTTTGTCTTCTTAGCCAGTATAGTTATTCCAATAAGTGCAGTTGTCTTTACTAGGTTTTTTTAATCCATTTTTGTTCTTAGGTAATGTACTTCGTCCAATAATTTCATATATCTCAATGGATTATTTTTTTTGTTATATTATTCTTTACTTGGATTATTTTAGTCCATTTTGGTCTTAACTCAGCTTATTCTATTAAACTTTGGTTCTTAGGTAATGTACTTCGTCCAATAATTTCATATATCCCAATGGATTATTTTTTTTGTCATATTATTCTTTACTTGGATTATTTTAGTCCATTTTGGTCTTAACTCAGCTTATTCTATTAAACTTTGGTTCTTAGCCAATTTATTTTGTCAAATGAGTGCATAAATGTCAATTGATGTAGATTTTTGTGATTTTAGTATTTATGAGGTTTATTCTAGTCCATTTTTGTTAGATCGAAAGTAGTTTGTTAAAGAGGAATAGTTCGTTTCAACTTGCAATTCTAGTTGGGAATGAAAGAAGAGATCAAAATGATCACAAATCAGGTCTCATTTTTGCACGATGTCCACTATAATGGTCATGGTCAAAGAGAGAAGATGGAAAGGAAGATGGAAAGAGAGAAGATGTAACGCCCCAAATTTTTTTATCTAATTATTACTTAAAAATATATTTATTTTTTTGTTGTAAAAGAATGTGATGTAATTTACTAAAATATAATTTATTTATTCACTTACAAAATTAATATTACAGTTGTTAGATCGATGTTCATTTATGTTCCAAAATAAAAATATAGAAATTCTCTTTAAGTGAAATTCAAAAGAACAATGTTGACTGAAATTATGAACATTCAATTGGAATAAAATCTCACTTCCAAATTTCTATTAAATGTTGATTATGACGAGTAAATAACTTTACAATGTACCACAAAAATTTTAGTAATATAAAACATTATTTTTAAATAAAAGTCCCATTTTCCCACGCGCGTACACCAATCAAACATCATTCATGCAACTCTTTGAGATTAATAGTACCTAAATGTTGGTGTTAGGGGTCAGTTCATCCCACAACAAAAATTAAACCAAATAATAAAATAACAACCATAAAATATAAATATAAAATCCTTTTGTAATAAAAGATTTAAAGAAATTGATCATTTAAAGTTCTCAAAGATATATCAAAAGTCATAAAATGTATATAAATAAGTAACAACCGTAGAACAAATAATTAAATCAAAATAAAAATAATAATAAAATGTATATAAGTTATGCATGCTCCTAAACATATATGATCCGGATATAACCAGCCACACAGGCGTCCACATAGAAGTTGTGACACCCTAAACCCAAATTAAAATAGAAAGTGAAATGTGTTAGTTTTGAAAGATTCGCAGCGGTTCCAAAATAAATTATACGAAATTTATTTTAAGTTATAAGGTTCAAGAATGTCACACTCACACTTACACAAAATGCTTGCATAAAAATTTTCAATAAAAATTCGTTTTATATCAAATATAGTTGAGGTTTATTAAATAAAACTTTTGACGTAAAACATGCTCTAAACTTACAGACAATTGATTTCTAAATTTGAATAAAAGATAAAAATAAGAAAATTGCTCGATTGAATTAACAAAAATCTAAATTAGTTCATAACTCAATAAAATGCAACAAATTACTCCCACCCAGTATCACATATCAGAGCGTGGATCACCAACCGATAACCTGAAATGACCTTGCTCTCGCAAGCGCCAAACACAAGCAACGAGGGGTGAGCTTCGAAAACATGTAATAGTATAAAATAATTGAGAAGAACACGTAAAATATATTAAACACCGTATCATATCAAATCACAACCAACACTTGCAGCAGATAAAGAAATTTGTTAAAGAGAATAAAAATTTAATATCTAATTTAGGATATCACGTTTCTCAAAAATAAAAATTAAAATAGTACAATCTCATTTAGGATATCACGTTTGTCAATTAAAATAGTACAATCTCGATAAGCTTGATTTAAGTATAATTACTTGATTTAATTCTAAAAACTTACTAGTACTTCTAAGGTTTTCATACAAAAATTCAATTCAAATTAAATAAATAAAATACAAGTTAAAACCCTTATTCCCGGTATCACCTATCAGAGTAGGGTTCCTCCCAAACTTGAACTTCAAGACTCATTAACTTGTAATAACTGCGATTTTGCAAACGCAGGGCCCAGCCAGTCAAACACAAACAACGAAGGAGGTGAGTTTTGAAATCATGTTAATAGTATAATATGAGTGAGAAGAACACGCAAACAATCATAATAGAACCATATCATAATCACTTTACGATATATCAAAATATTTAATTAAATAGTATCATACTATAACATCAAAGTCACTCAAGTAAAATAATCATCTCATTATAATATGCATCAAATCATCTAATTAATATTACCATTAAAACCCATCAATCACAACAAAGCAATCACAAGGAAATGCAATGCTATGCATGAGCTTAGACTCTACTTCACAATGTGTTACCATTCTAACTCTGAAGTACTTGGTTAGGACGCCATGATACTATGCCACCATCCCAGTGGACGGACAATTCAAATTGGCCCTGTCCTCATAGATCCCCTCAACTCAACCCGAGACACATATACGCGACAGTCGAGGTAAACGTGTGTTGCATGGTAGCTCCTGACATTTGGAGTGCTACCTCCAAGTCACCTAGGAATTCCCCACCGAAATACCTCCAAGGTCTAACAATCTTGCCTTAAGGCTCGACAGTTGATCGCCACGATCAGGCTCATTCAGTTGTACTTCTCTAGAATCACTAAGCTTGTCAGGCCCTACCTGTATGATGACAAAATAATCTCTGCTTCAAAAATTATCAACAATTACTTTCTCCCCTTGTTGGCCTAGGTTACTTACTCCATTAAGAGAACCATCATTGGCACGGGTCAAATTTGTCACTATTCGATTAAACACAATATGCATTTCATGATATCATCATTGCAGATTTCCATAGTCATTAATTACATTCAGAGTTTATCATCATAATACGACAACTCAAACAATAAAGGGTCTTCACTCACATATAATAGTAATAATAATAATAATAATAATAATAATAATAATAATAATAATAATAATAATAATAGATCATTCACACACACCACATCAATTGCAAGGCAAATAATTACAATTTATCACATTTTATCTCATATATCAATATCAAGGATAGATAAAAATAAAGCACATAATGCATCAAATACACCATTCTACAATAATTCAACTATCACACGATCTTCAAAAATCAAATCAAACAACATCCTGTAAAAGTTTCTAATTCATATTTTAACCTCACAAAATTAAAGTTTGCTCATTAGTCAATTATTACTCAAAAGGCTTCTGCCATTCGTAGCGAGCCCCGAATGAATTGTGGGAAATACGGTATTCCCGTTCATCTCACTTAATTTATACACACGCATTCGAACTCACTCTCACCCCATACCTTAGTTTGACGCTTTCGTAAGATATAAGAATCTGAACAATTTCAACAACCATCACATGTCGACAACGCTCAACGAACGAGTCCAAAAGCATCGATGAATTTGCATCGTCAATGAAACGTGGCTGATAATTTACACGAGCATAAAAATGTTACACAATTAATTAAAAATATTAGGCGAAGAAAAATATTCAAAATCATGTGAAAAGGTTATTAGAAAATGCCTCACCGACACGCTGGAGCGCCGATAGGGTCCGACGTCTACTTCGCTGAAACGTGCAAATGAGTAGCGCTTCTTGAGGGTTTCGGCTAGTGGAATCCAAAAATGTTGTCAATTTTTCAGGATGGTGAACTTACTAGCCGGAATTCAACAACACATTCTCGACGATCATAAGGCCTTGCGACTATGTTGAAAGTGAATAAATAATGGTTCAATAACTCGATTCTTCATTCACGTGGCAGTTGAATGAGGGTAATTTTGATGAAGATAATAAATAGAAAAGAGGTGTATTGATCATTTAATCATTGAATAGAAAGCCTTTGATCCGCTTTCTGAGAGCATTGAATCATTCGGTTCGAAAAAGGTGGAAAAAGGTCATAGCACCAACACCTGAACGCTTACTCTTACTGCTTTAGGTTCACCTCTTTTCTTAGGATTGGCTGCCTTGAGGTTCTTGTTTGGAGTCATTTGTTTATCATGGAACAATTTGTAACACCCCGGCCATTTCCGTTACCGGCAATGTTACCTCACGACCTTCTCGCACCCCCCTTTCCCTCATGGAAATCTTGCGAGTTTTTGCCTTCCGTGGGATTCGAGCCCGGTACCTAGGGGATAAGTACCGCCTCATCACAATCCCACTACCAATTGGCTCAATTGGTAGTGGGATTGTGATGAGGCGGTACTTATCCCCTGGGTACCGGGCTCGAATCTGACGGAAGGCAAAAACTCGCAAGATTTCCATGAGGGAAAGGGGGGTGCGAGAAGGTCGTGAGGTAACATTGCCGGTAACGGGAATGGCCGGGGTGTTACAAAAAAAAGCTCAATTGGTAGTGGGATTGTGATGAGGCGGTACTTATCCCCTAGGTACCGGGCTCAAATCCCACGGAAGGCAAAAACTCGCAAGATTTCCATGAGGGAAAGGGGGGTGCGAGAAGGTCGTGAGGTAACATTGCCGGTAACGGGAATGGCCGGGGTGTTACACAATTCCCCCTTCAATCCCTGCCGTAGTTAAAAAAATAATGGATTTTAATTTACGACAAAATCCTTATTTCAAAACGATGTATTTACAAGAGTGGCGGCTGTGTGCTCATATTATTATATAAACATTAGGTATTAGGTATAAGTGTATATGAGTTAATAACACATAAACTGTTACTATGATTAGGTAGCGTTCGGCAAACAAATTTTTAAACGAGAGGTTGTTTGTAATACCTATTATATTATATAAATTTCAAATTAGTTATATATATGTATATATTATCTAGAAAAACAAACGTAAGAGTATATCTTTAAATCTTATCTTATTTTATTGTTATTCTTTTTAAAACATTTTCAATAACTTAATCATTATTTACATATAATAAAAATATATTTAATTATGAAAGATGTGAGTAGCAATAATAATGGCATGTTATAGTTAAAATAAAACATTTTAAAATTAATAAATTTTCTTTTAAAATCAAATAAATATATTAATTTTAATAATTTAAACTAAAACGAAACATAAAAATAAATACGTAGAGAATTATTACATTTCAAGAAATACACATACAATAATATAATAATGTTTATAATAACAAAAATAATTAGAGTGTTTTGTTCTCATTCTCTTATTCTTTTTCTTTATTATTATTATTATCATTATTATTAATTAATTAATTAAATTTTACTCTTGTATAGAGGCCTAATCCACAAAACACATCTTGTTCATTTCTTTTAATTTTTTTTTAAAACATAATTTAATTTCTAAAATATTACTTATATTTTAAAAAACTAATATTTTATAAAATCAAGTAATTAATCTTTTTAAAATACATTAATCATTAAGATTCTCATATTCAAAATAATCACTATAATTATACTTATAAATTTTAAAATACTCAAATTAAAATACTATCATCATTAGAGAATATTTAAAATTATAAAATAAATAAATATAACATCAAATTATTTATTTATAATAATATTATTGAGAAAATAATTTATTATAAATTTTGGAGTGTTACAGAAGTCACCCATACCAATGGGGAAAAATTAAACCAGCCACACAGGCGTCCACAAAGATGCATATGATATGTTATGAAATGATAATGATGCTCAAAAAGTACATGAAATCACTCACTTAAACAATCACACAAATCTTCAGTCACTCAAGCAACCACAAAGATAACAATATTTAAAACACAAATCACCCGCCACTTAGGCATCCACAAAGATAACAATTTTTTAAAACACAAATCACCAGCCACCTAGACAACCACAAAGATAATGATATTTAAAACACAAGTCACCAGCCACTTAGGCAACCACAAAGATAACAATATTTAAAAAACAAATCACCAGCCACTTAGGCAATCACAAAGACAAAATATTTTAGAATAAACTTTTTAATCACACAAGATATCAAATTTATATTCTCATGAATGTTCATAGTTATAGCTCAATAACTTCAACACATCAAATTTGCATGTGAACAAGTATCTCAAAATCACCACTTTCATTTTGATAATCCATAAGATTCGATTTGACTATGTATTATTGATAATGATTAAAACTCATATCACAAAGACTACAATAGCAACATAAATTTCATTCCCTCCACTATAAAGTTTTCCGCATTCTAAAAATGGACTATTCATTAACGCATTTAATAATCAATTTTTTTCATATTATGAAAATTAAAGAAATATAAAATTCTCATCAATTTCTTCAAAACACATATAGTTCATTAATTTTAAAATATTCAAAAGTCCACACTCAAAATCAAATACACATCATAATAAACATATTACTAATTACATCATTATAAAAATTATAACTTTATAATTAAATACTCTAAAACATGTAAAGCACTAAATATTTTCACTACAAACATATTTATCAAGGTATAATAAAAATAATACTCTATAATTAATTTAATCAAGATAGAGGTATATAAAAATAAAATAAAACAATTAAAGAATTATAGTTAATTTCTTTACGACAAAAATAAAAATCAATCTTTTTCTTTTAAGACATCCAGACATCATATCAATATCTTAGAATCGTTAATTTAATATCTAGTCTAACTCTACATGGGGAAAAGCCCTTACCTTAGGCGCTTTCTTCCTTAACATCTCTAAATTCGCACGAGAATTAGCTCATGAGACAATGATGAATTCAACACCAATAGATATTGGGATTTATGACTAAGAAAATTATTTTAGAAGTGTACGAATGACAAATAGGTGTGACAACAAGAGGCCTAATGAAAATGTATGAACATAATAGCTATTTATGTTGCAATATTACGATTGAGTTCTTGTCTGAAATTGAAGTGCACTTAATACCAAAATTATGCTACCAATAATTACTATTTATTTAATTTTATTAGGTTGTTACAAAGTCAATTGAAATCATGTGGATTTATGTGTATGAATTAATTAGGATTAACTAATAAAGTTAACCATATATTACAGGGTGTCACACCATTTATTTTTATTAAATAAATAATGTAGAGGGTCAGATCACCCTTTTAATTTTGTTATCTAATAGTTACGAAACCAAAATATCATAAAATTATTTTTATAGACAATTAAAATAAAATCATAATTTAAGTTTAAAAGAGATGAACGCATGAGATACAAAAAGGAGAATAGTCCCCTCTTAATTGCACAAAAACTTATAATTAAATTTATAATCATCCTTTAAAAAATAAATTAAAGGAGTTAAGAACGAGTTAATGCACATTATGTCACACAATGAATCGTCATAAAATCTTGTCATAAAGGAGAGTAAAAGGATTTCACTAACTCTATAATATGTCTAAAATGAGTACTTATTTAGTCATAAATAAAATTAACAAACAATATACATTTTATAAATTTCAATTTAATTTAATAATTTAACTAATATTTTATCAACTTAAATAAATCAAGCAAGACAAAAATACCACTCACACATAGCAAAATAAAACAAACATATGTAACACATCAATTTCGTGATTATCGAAACTAATCAAATAAGCAAAATACACAATTGTCCATGTAGAAATTAATTATGTCATAAACTATTCTAATGTAATCGTCACACCAAAATAACTAAGTAAAAAGAAAGGTTATAATTATTCAAGTAAAATAGGGAGTGGTAAATTTTAATTTAATTTATTTACATGTAGAATAAATTATTAATTAATTAATAAATTAAAAAAATTACTAAAAGATGCATATATAATATATATAAAAATATTGGGGTGTTAGAAAAGATGGATGGAAAGGAAATACCGGCAATGTTACCTCACGAGCTTCTCGCCCCCCCTTTCCCTCATGGAAATCTGGCGAGTTTTTGCCTTCCGTGGGATTCGAGCTTGGTACCTAGGGGATAAGTACCGCCTCACCCCTTATATTATACCCATTAATGCAAACGTTCTCTCACCCCTTATCTTATTTCGACGCTTTCATATGTGACACCCTAAACCCAAATTGAAATAAAAAGTAAAATGCACTAGTTTTGAAAGAGATTTGCAGCGGTTTCAAAATAGAGTATAAAAAATTTCTTTTAAACTATAACGTTCAGAAAGTCACATTTACACTTACACAAGTTGCTTGTATAAAAAAAATCAATTAAAAACCCTTTAATATCGAATATAGTTGAGGTTTATTAAATAAAATAAAAACACGTTCTAAACTTAGAGAAAACTAATTTCTACATCCGAATAAAAGATAAAACTAACACAATTGATCAATCAAATTTACAAAAATCTAAATTAATTCATAACTCAACAAAATATGATAAATTACTCCCACCCAGTATCAGTTATCAGAGCGTGGATCACCAACTGATAACCTGAAATGACTAATTTCTAACTGCGCTTTCGCAAGCGCCAAACACAAGCAACGAGGGGTGAGCTTCAAAAACATGTAATAGTATAAAATAATTGAGAAGAACTCGTAAAATATATTAAACACCATATCGTATTAAATCACAATCAACAAGAATAATCAAGGTAAAACGTTGATACAATTCATAACCTCAAGTAAACACACAAATCAAGTAATGTTATGCATGCTCCTATACTCTAGACTTCTCCTCTTTCTTTGGTACCATTCTAACTCTAAAGTACTTGGTTAGGAGGCCTGATACTATGCCACTACAAGAGTGGACGGACAATTCATGAATGGCTAAGTCCTCATAGATCCCCTTAACTCAACTCGAGACACATATACGCGACAGTCAGGGTACTCTTGTGTTGCACGGTAGTTCCCGACCTTAGGGAATAACCCACTAATCCACTTAGGAATTCCCCAATAAATGTACCCCCAAGGTCTATCAGTCTTACCTTACAGTTCGACTATATCCCTCCACGATTAGGCTCATTCAATTGTACTTCCGTGAATCACTATGGCTCAACCGTACGTAGTAAGCCCCAAATGAACATATGGGAATTTCGGTATTCCCGTTCATCTCACGTTATTTTGTACTCATAAATTGAAGCTCATCTCACCCCTTACCTCATTTGGCGATCTCGTACAATAAGACATTAATTTCAGCAACGTCGGAGAAATCCATAAATAAATTGTTTGAAAGCGAGTCCAGAGAATAATCAAATCGCAGCGACATAGATGACTCGAAACGATGCTTACAAATAACAACAACACTGAAATTAAAATTCAAAGTGCATCAGCATCTAACTTTAATTATGAATGGGTTAAAACAAATGATCAATGAATGTGAGGTTAATCGGAAAACATTTACCGTAACACCGACGATAATGAGTTTTCACATATTTTGCTTAAATTGAAGGACGAATATTTTAGGAAAAAGCTCTCGACGCATAGGTCACTTAACATATCTTCATTATTTCAGGTCAACACTACAATGGCCATAATCGAGATTTGACGGTGATGGTTAGGATTTTCGATTAGGTCATGAATGATTGTTTTGATTGCAGTTCTTCCCGTAGATGAAGGAATCGAGAACGGTGATTTCAAATATGGTGGTTGGGGACATTGATGGCATTCGCGGTTATCATAAAATATCACATGTAGCTGTTGTTAGAGATGTATTGTGCCTTGTTTTCTGATTATGAGAGTCTCATATAGTAGGTCTAGACGAAGATGATTGATGGGGAAGAAATTGTGATGGGTTATTCGACCATGGAATGGAGAAATTGGTGAAGATGGTGATGACCTATTACCGGCGGCAGCACAAGGCTTGAAGAACAGGAAATCTGTTTGTGATTTATGGTTTAGGGTAAACGAGGTGCAAAAAATCTGATTTGGGGTTTTGGGTAAAGTGAGGTACAAAATCAGTAAAAGCCCAATAGAAAGGAAGCTGAAGCAGAAAATGTACGGGGTGTTGATAGCTAACTCAAAAAATTATACTAATCACTCATTCTATTCATCCATAATAATTAAAGTATTATTCTCCAAAATACTCATATTACAATACTAATAATTTTCAGAAAAATAATTAAATAGAATAAATAAATGCAATATTAACAATTTATCTTATTCACTAATTTAAATCTCTATAAACTTATCATACTATAGCAAATATACATGTAAGAAAAATTAATCATAATTATATATCAACACATATTCTAAACACAAGCAATACTAAATTAACTGTTTAAAGTTCTATTAGATAAATAAAATATTTTATTATAAAATTTGGAGTGTTACAATTCTCTCCCCGTTAAAGAAATTTCGTCCTCGAAATTTTTAATGAACAAATACCTAATTTAGCACCCTCAAGGAACTCACCCTTTATCTAAGAACTATATGTTAAGAATCAAGTGACTTAGTATGATAGGGTAACATGACAATGAATCATTAAAACACATGTCACGTATAACATTTCAACCCGAAAGAAATACTACAGTTACTCATTATAATTTACAGAGGAATTAGAGCTCATAAGATTGCTCAATAACAACTTACTACGTAACTTGAATGAACGAGAAAAAAAGTAAACACATTATTAAGTTCAATTAACCTCTCAAATAGTGCTCTATTAGTCTCACTCTCCTAAAAGAATCCTTAAATCCAAATAACAATTACTCTACAAGTTTAACAAAAATTAGACATATAAAGGAACATTCAAAATATTCTACGCATTCAATAATTACAAACATAAATGCATATAACAACTCAAGGACACGTAATCACTTTGAAATCAAGAACCAATGTACAAAACCATATTGGAAGGGACAAATTATTTTTCAGGTATTTCAGGCTCACAAATTTTTTTTTTTAAACAATCAACATTTATGGTGTATGCCATTCACAATTAAATCATTAAAAAAAGTTATAACCAAATAAGCAAGGAAAATAAAAGTCAATGATGAACATATTACCTCATGACAAGATACACATATACATTGAAATAACTCAAATAACATAAAGGTGGACATTCCGTTTAATTAACAAAAATAAAGTCAACAAATATTTATAATAATAATATTGATGATTCATTCTCACCTATTTGTACTGACAGTGAGTCATCAGGTTGATCAATCCCTTCTACTCATATCAATTACTCAAGGTAAGAATAAAAATCATTGAATTCAAATATATATGATTAAAGGACTTTTAACGGGGTCATAGTGTGAGAAGACATCGTCACATCTCCCACTTCTCTCACATTGTTAAACGGCTTTTAACTTAAATACTTTTTTTTAAAAAAAGAAAACAATTAGCAACTAGTACATGTACATAAATACATAATACGATAATTAAAATTTATTGTTGTTTAATCATAGTCATAAAACAAAGGAATAGTACTTTGTGCTTAACTCAACAAACTAAATTATAAGGCAATAGTTTAAAAATAACTTCAATCGAAACTCAGTCACACCTTTAGGTAACTGTAATTATTTCTATGCCAAGAATAGCTAGCAACCTTGTTTATTTCACTTAGAAAACAAATTAAGTATAATCTATAATTCAATTTTTTTTTCTCAGTTAAATAATCAAAATAATATTTCGAATAAAAGATAGTCAAATCAACTAGTGATAATGAACTAAACTTACTTAATTGCCTAATACAATGAGTAACAATAACGGAAATTTTACTTACATTAAACTTAATCAACAATAAGAAAGAAGAAATATTGAATTATCCACTTTTAAACACTCATAACAACTCAAGACTCTATACATAAATTCCCTTCAAACCCATTTAAAACAACTAAACCACAAACGATTTTATATTAACAAAATCAAAATACATTGATATAACTTATCTGATAAACTGGCACCCTGGTTCTAAGTTTAATTCACAATTCAACGATGATTCTAAACATGTAGTATATTCTCATAGAAGGTAATCTAATCTAAATTTATCACAATTAAATTTATCTATATTTTTTGTTTGAATTAATCCATATAACTTAACGCAAACTGAAACGAAATTCTACAAGTAGTAGATAAGACAAGTAACTATTTGCTAGACGTAGTATAACATATTTGCAACCAAAATGAATCAAACAGTGCATAAATCATGTTTAAATTTAAACTATAGTTTAGAAAATTGAATTGCACAGTTCTTTTGTTTGTTTAATCAGTAAGATATATTAATAAAACTAACCTTGCATAAGAAGTGCAAGATGAACCATTGAATATGAGGTGTTGATACAAATAACGCATGCAAAGTAACACTAATATAAGTAAATCATATATGCTCAAGCCCAAACACACAACCATCCAACAACACTTAGTAATTGCCTCCCTAAATATAAAGAAAATAGGTTGATAATTTCATAATCTTCTAAATAAAAATTATAACAAAGCCACAAAATTTTTTAAATACTTTAAAGGGTAATATATAAAGAAAGACTTAATGCAAGTGACAAAGAAGAACTAACAATGAAGTAAAAACATGACCCAGAGCCAATGAGAATTAGAAGAAGATTAAAATCTTAGTTTCTTCAAGGAGACACAAACCCCACAATAAATGGAACACATAAATCATGACAGGTTTGAAAAGTCTACAAATGTGATTGAACACTACAATCACCTTTGAGATAATATATAGTGCATAAATAAATAAAAACTTGGATTCAACTCATGCCTGCTTGATATCCTTAATTCTTAGTAATTCTTAATTTAGGACCGGTTCTAATGCAGAGCAAACATCATATGACTCAATGTATAAGCATATTCAAGATTAAATAATTGTGTGCCACATTTTGTTAGGACTTAGGACAAGCCAATTACAAGATTCATAGAAATGAAATTATGAATGAGGAAATTAAACTCAAATAGTGGTATACATGAAAAATGTCATCTACTAAAAATGAAAGCACCATTTATAGTAAAGAGCAAGAATAATAGAACATAGAGAGAAAGATAACATGAATGATGCACAACTCATCAAAAGATATTGCCATTGCCTCTACTCAAGTCAACCATGAATGTCACATAATATTTATCAAATTTTTGTTTGTTTTTTTCTTTTTTTTTGTAGTTGTTCTTTTCAAACCTAATTGACAGCACAAATCTTAATTGCAGATCATCATTCAAAGAATAAGAGGCATGACATACAAGATAAAAATAAAATAAAAACCCAACAAAAAAAACACTTTAAGTGAATCAAACCTAGAACATGACATGTAAAATTTGAATGTCTCATATAATCAAAGAAAGCAAAAACAACTATCCAAGTCTATAGAGTAATCATCTAGAAAATTAAGAAAACATATTGATATCATGTAATACCATTGTTATATAAAAATTGATTGAATAAAAAAAACTTATGCTTTGATCATGGTTTCATTTAGCAAACAAAATTAGACATCTATCTATACTGTTGCATATTCTTTCTCACCACTCACCCATTCATTACTACCTTTCAATTTGTAACATAGTCTCAAATGAATATTTTCTGTATTTCTAACTAGCTATAAATCCATCAATCTAGTAAAGTTGGCATACACCTAAACTTGAATGAGCAACCCATATTTATATCGGTATACATACTCAAACAAACACCCTTTATTAAATATGCAAGCATCAACTTTTATAGTTAAATCACAAAAAGATCATTTTTTTTTTTTTTTGAAGGAAGAAGGTAAGAGTACTCATTTTGGGAAACTGGGTTTGCATACCCAACATCAATATTACAATATACCTCAACTACAAATGAAGTAACACAATAAACATTATAAATGAGGAGTAACCATCCTCTCAAAATGACACTCAATTCTACAAGTAGCTGTCCCATATTAGAGAAACCTTCAAAATAAAAATCAAGAAAATGTTGAAAAGGCTACAATCCATGATGCCCACTAGACATCTTAGACAAGAGAAATCCATTAATACGTAAATTAAAGATTACAAATAAAAATTATAAAATAACTTTATCAGCTCACAAAAGATTTAAAAGAGTTCACTTATACAATATGCAAAGCCAAGCTAATGTATCAAGGTCGAACTGTATGTAAAATTATTAGAGGATAGGGTATGTAGTCTGCTAAAAGTCACACATTGCATAAGCACACAACATCAATTATATAATCATATTATTCCTGACATTTATCATATAAATGGCAGAGAGTCATAATCATATAGTGATCAAAAGAATTTAGGACAAGCCTAATGACATAAATTGTGTTAGATTAAAGACTAAACTGAAATGTGCAGATTAAGGTATCTTAATCCCTGAACATGGCCATAAATATATCTGCCATATCCATTAACACATGGATGGATCCATTGAATTTCAGTAAATCCTCAACACCAAATAAAACTATATGAAAGCTAAAAAAACAAATCCCTTGGAAATAAGCACATTAATACTAGTTCAATATAACACACCAAAGGGATAAAAAAAAAAAAACGAACCTTACTGTATCTTGTGATCCTTTCCTATTCCTAATTGAATCTATACTTAACTTGAGTTACCATGACTATGTTTTACTTTCTAATGAGTTTTGAAAATGTCAACTAGGAAACCTACCACCTAAAACGTAAATTAAGAGCGACTATTTTATACAAATGTAGAATAAGTTAGAATTATATGTCATTAGTTTGTATAATTATCTTAACCCTTTCAAGTTTGATTAAATTTCACTAACACCAATTGGAAACATGTCACAATCACAATAGACACATCAGCCACACGGTCTGATTGAACAAACCAGGCTCTGATACCACTAATGTGACACCCTAAATCCAAATTGAAATAAAAAGTAAAATGCACTAGTTTTGAAAGAGATTCGCAGCAGTTCCAAAATAGAGTATAAAATATTTCTTTTCAACTATAACGTTCATAAAGTCACATTCACACTTACACAAAAAACATTAGAGAAAACTAATTAAATAAAAATTTCTAACATAAAAACACGTTCTAAACTTAGAGAAAAATAATTTCTACATCCGAATAAAAGATAAAACTAACACAATTGATCAATCGAATTTACAAAAATCTAAATTAATTCATAACTCAACAAAATACAATAAATTACTCCCACCCAGTATCACCTATCAGAGCGTGGATCTCCAACTGATAACCTGAAATGACTGCGCTCTCGCAAGCGCCAAACACAAGCAACAAGGGGTGAGCTTCGAAAACATGTAATAGTATAAAATAATTGAGAAGAACTCGTAAAATATATTAAACACTATATCATATTAAATCACAATCAATAAGAATAATCAAGGTAAAACATTGATACAATTTATAACCTCAAGTAAACACACAAATCAAGTAATGTTATGCATGCTCCTATACTCTAGACTTCTCCTCTTTCTTTGGTACCATTTTAACTCTGAAGTACTTCGTTAGGAGGCCTGATACTATGCCACTACAAGAGTGGACGGATAATTCATGAATGGCCAAGTCCTCATAGATCCCCTCAACTCAACCCGAGACAAATATACGCGACAGTCGGGGTACTCTTGTGTTGCACGGTAGTTCCCGACCTTAGGGAATAACCCATTAATCCACTTAGGAATTCCCCACTAGATGTACCACCAAGGTCTATCCGTCTTACCTTACAGTTCTACTGTAGCCCTCCACGATCAGGCTCATTCACTTGTACTTCCCCAAATCACTAGGTTTGTCAAATCCTCCCTGTATGATGACAAAATAATCCTATCTCCAAAAACTACAACACATATCTCAGACTTACTCGATCATCACAACTCAATATGTTTCAGTTTGAATTCACAATATTCATCATTGTATATATAGTTATATCAGTCAATCACTTAAAATCCCAATATTTGATTTACACTACTCATAATACGTCCAGTCTCATCAATCACATAATAAGGAATCAATTAGGTGCATTTTCAAGTAATATTATAATTTCATTCAAGTAGACAAGAACACTCAAATACAAATCATTCATACAATAACAATTAGTATAGGTTTCATAAAATCAAATAACACACAATCTTAATATAAATTAATTCACGCCAACTCTATAGGTTTCTAAATTATATTTTAGTCTTCACTATTACCGTTTATATATTATAAATTAATTATTTTTACTCAATAGGGCTCAACCGTACGTAGTAAGCCCCGAATGAACATATGGGAATTTTAGTATTCCCATTCATCTCATGTTATTTTATACTCATAAATCGAACCTTATCTCACCCCTTACCTCATTTGGCGATCTCGTACAATAAGACATTAATTTCAGCAACGTCGGAGAAATCCATAAATAAATTGTTTGAAAGCGAGTCCAGAGAATAATCAAATCGCAGCGACATAGATGACTCGAAACGATGCTTAAAAATAACAACAACACTGAAATTAAAATTCAAAGTGCATCACATATTTTGCTTAAATTGAAGGACGAATATTGTAGGACAAAGCTCTCGACGCATAGGTCACTTAACATTACTAGAGGAAGATGATTGATAGGGAAGAAATTGTGATGGGTTATTCGAACATGGAATGGAGAAATTGGTGAAGATGGTGATGACCTATTACCGACGGCAGCGCAATGCTTGAAGAATAGGAAATCTATTTGTGATTTGTGGTTTAGGGTAAACGGGGTGCAAAAAATCTGATATGGGGTTTTGGGTAAAGTGAGGTACAAAATCAGTAAAAGCCCAATTATAAGGAAGCTGAAGCAGAAAATAAATAAAACATAATTTTTGCTAATTCTTTATCGAAAAATATTTGTCCCATGCATGACGTTTATAATAAATTGTAAATAGTATATTTTAATTATTTTCAAATTTATTTAGAAGATATAAAGATATAATAATTTTAATTAATGGATTAAAAGAAAACATTTGTTTAATGTATGAATTGTATGTTCCAAAATCTTCTATAATGACTAATTTTAAAATAAGTAAAAAACTATGTTAAAAATTTGAAGTGTGAAAAAAACTATAACTATTTTAGTTATAATCGTTCTCATTTTTATGTTGATGTTATAGTTATTTTATTTATAGTAATTATAATTATAATCGGAAAACATTTACCGTAACACCGACGATAATGAGTTTTCACATATGTTGCTTAAATTGAAGGACGAATATTGTAGGACAAAGCTCTCGACGCATAGGTCACTTAACATATCTTCGTTATTTTAGGTCAACACTACAACGGCCATAATCGAGGTTTGACGGTGATGGTTAGGATTTTCGATTAGGTCATAAATGGTTGTTTTGATTGCGGTTCTTCCCGTAGATGAAGGAGTCGAGAACGGTGATTTCAAATATGGTGGTTGGGGACATTGATGGCATTCGCGGTTATCAAAAAATATCACATGTAGTGGTTGTTAGAGATGTATTGTGCCTTGTTTTCTGATTATGAGAGTCTCACATAGCATGTCTAGATGAAGATGATTGATGGGGAAGAAATTGTGATGGGTTATTCGACCATGGAATGGAGAAATTGGTGAAAATGGTGATGACCTATTACCGGCGGCAGCGCAAGGCTTGAAGAACAGGAAATCTATTTGTGATTTGTGGTTTAGGGTAAACGAGGTGCAAAAAATCTGATTTGGGGTTTTGGGTAAAGTGAGGTACAAAATCAGTAAAAGCCCAATAGAAAGGAAGCTGAAGCAGAAAATGTACAGGGCGTTGATAGCTAACTCAAACTTATATTTCTATTATTTAAGTTTTAAAAAATTATATTAATCACTCATTCTATTCATCCATAATAATTAAAGTATTATTCTCCAAAATACTCATATTACAATACTAATAATTTTCAGAAAAATAATTAAATAGAATAAATAAATGCAATATTAACAATTTATCTTATTCACTAATTTAAATCTCTATAAACTTATCATACTATAGCAAATATACATGTAAGAAAAATTAATCATAATTATATATCAACACATATTCTAAACACATGCAATACTGAATTAATTGTTTAAAGTTCTATTAGATAAATAAAATAATTTATAATAAAATTTGGAGTGTTACAGAGGTGGTGGTGTCTACGAAGTAGAAAAAGATGGGGAATGGTCTTCCCTTTTTTCCTGTTTTCTTTGTTCATTACTATTATTATTATTATTATTATTATTATTATTATTATTATTATTATTTATTTACCATTTACTCTTGTATATGACTTAATACATAAAACACATTTTGCTGCTTTCTTTTATTTTATTTTCTTTTTTGAAAAAAAACTAAATCAATAATTACCCAAACTAATTTCCTTAATACTTTCTTTTAATACAATTCCATTAGTGAAATATTGCTATTATTTCGTAACTATTATTTTATAAAATAAATAAATTAATGTAATTAATCATTTAAAATACACTAATAACCAAAAATCACATATTTAAAATAATAACTACAATGATAACTATACTATTTTACAAAATAATCACATAAAAAGACTACCATCCTTATAGAATTATCAAAAGGATAAAATAAATAAATATAACATCAATATTTTGATATAAATTACTAAATCACAATAAATATGCATAAAATCACCATTCCATTGAAAATAAATAAAAATGAAGGAAATCTATATCAATATTACTAATAACCCATAATAATTATTTATAAAATAAATAATTACAATAAGATATATTTAGAAATAATTAAACATAATTAAGTGCACATTTAACACTAGTCGAACACTAAGAAAATATCACATTAATTACGAACACACGTATATGTAAAATTTCCTAAAATCTTATTATTTAAACTTTTACACTAATATACTATTATTTTTAGAAAAATATATAAAATAAAAAATTTAATATTTTTACTGATATTACTCATTAAGTCCAATATGTATAAAATTAACAAATCATAGAAAGCACATGTATAAAGAAAACTAATCATAAAATGGTTCATCATATATTTTAAAATAATATAAATACCAAATTAATTTTTTTAAATATTATTAAATTTATAAAATAGTTCATTATAAAATTTGGGTTGTTAAACTCAATACCCCCTCAAGTACAATATTTATGAAGATAAACAAAATGTGTAACACATTATCAATTACTTATTCCAGTGATAGCAAATACCATCCTTACAGTTCCACATAAATCTTCACCTGCTATGAATACATCAAACCATTTAACTTCACCATTCCACTTAAAGGAACAATAAAATTGTGTTACCCCAAAAATTCTAGGTTCAAAAGAAAAACCGTACATTTGATCAATCTGAAGTACATGAACCCAAAGATCATCATCAGCAGATTTGCAATGAACAGCTAAGTCCATACCGGTTTCCAATTTGTTAGTAATATTCACACTAACTCCAAGAACATTGTGCAGGAACAACATTAACATGAACTAACAATGTCAATTATAAGGAAGGGGGATTTGAATTATAATTGCCCCTTTTAAAAAATTCATGTTTTGAAACTAAAAATTTAACTCAAGATTTATGTTGGTTATAATAAAGATTGATATTGGTTAGTCAAAAACAGCAATATCAATTTTATCAATTTAAAATCTGATTATCAAGCATAAAGTAAACAAAGGTAGAGAATGTAACACCCTAATTTATTGTTATATCTTAATTTATTATTAATATTATTATAAAGTAGTGATATTTTTTTATTAATGTGTTTGTTGTGATGTAATAATCTTTTTACGTGTATTTTATTGTCTTTGTAGTTATGTAAATTAAAATAATTGATAATTGATATTAGACCTATTTATTTTATTTAAAATAATAATAATATATACGGATTGCTATCATATTAAGCCTCATATTTTAGTATTGTTGTTGTTATCTAGACCTTTATTATTTAAATTTCTTTTTATGTAAGTATATAAATATAAAATAACTATATTAATTATTTATTAAATACAATAATGATGATGATGCCGTCATTAAATTTAATACTCCATATAATAGCCTAATAATTTATATTAATGGTATTTTACTATTGTTGGTGGAACAATGGTGTTTTGACTAGAAATGTTGAAGCCATTGGTAGTCAAGCTTTACTTGTTTTAATGTTTTTTTTTTGTAAAAGTAGCTAAGTATTTGGGACGCCTAACATTATCTATACTTTCCTCTTATTTATGAACTGTAAGAGTATTAACTGTTACAATGGAGAGGTTATTCTTAGGGAGATATTAAAGTTAAGTTTTTATTTTTTTTAAATAAATATGTTGGGTTATTTTGATAAGTAGTCGAAATAAGAAGTGCAAGGCTTAGATGATCCTAGCAAAAAATAAAAAGGGGGGGGGGGAGATTTTAATAGCATCATAGAAGTAAGATTGTCATGATATTTTTATACTCCCTGAGTGTTACGTGTATTTACCTATGTGTGACCTTATCACTAGGAAGGTAGACTTGTCCTATTTTAGTATTGTTGATCTTTGTGAAATTTGTGATTTGTTCAAATTTAAGGCATGTAATTGTGTAATATATTAGATAAAGAGACACTCTTAAATTAAGATTAGTAGAAGGAACATGAACTATTAATTTTTACCATAAAGGTTTATGAGTATGGTTCTTGTTGAGTCCAATGTGAAAACCATAGTAACGATAATAGCTTGAACTAGTAGAGTTGAGATTATTTTATTATAGGTGTATGAAACCATCTAAGTCATACTTGCGAGTTATAAAAAATAAAAATAAAAAAAAATAAAAATAATAATAATAATAATAATAATAATAATAATAATAATAAAAAGGGGGGGAAGGACATAGCGTTGATTCTTAGGAGCTCAAACTAATATCATTCGTAATGGTAAAAAAAATTTCTTTATTTGAAGAAAGTATGAACTTGATTCTTTGCTTGTAAGAGAGTGGTACCTAAGAAAATTATATTGAGTGTTGTTGATCGATTGGAAAAACAAATTTTAATATTTGTGATCATTCTATTTCAAGTAGACTCATGTTTTATTTTTCTAATTTGTGAACTAATTTTGCTAGGAACTGTAAAGGTATTTGGTTATATTGAATAGGACACCAAAGCTTAAATTAGGATTTTTTTTTGTGGAATCTCAAATTGTTAAGGGAGTTAAGTAAGAAGATTAATAGTTATGATGCTTTGAGTGAAAATAAACTCTGAAGATGAAATTTATTCAATTGATCAATATTTTTTTTTATATATACTTTATACTTGTGTTAATCATATTATATATTTTATTTATTCAATAATTTGTTCTGTATATTTGGTTTATTTAAATTAATGCGCTAATAATGCAACTTAGCCATGTTCAAGTTTTTGAGATAAAGTTAAATTTCAATATTGTTTCTGTCTTTATAATTGTGTGAGAAAAAAAAAACAGAGAGAAATGAAGCTGATGTTTATTTTGATTGCATATAGTAAATTAATATTCTATAAATTTATATGTTCTCCCTTATTATCAGAATTATATAGTAGCTATGTTATTTCCTCCATGATAGAAACTATTAAATGTAACATTCACACTTCGCTATTTCATTTACCATGTCAATTTATCATGTAAAGCAATTTTCATATTATATTTAAATAAATATATGAAATTATGAATTGTTGAACAGTTTACAATTTATGTGATAAAATACTTTTACTTTTCCTAATCAATATTTGACTCCTAATAGTTTCATAATTTCAAGACACAGTAATTATATAAATGTTTGTGTGGTTATGTGTATCAATTTATGTATTACCTTATGATTAGGAAGTAACATTGATCCTATTTTAGTTTTATTGATTTAATTTCATTGTTTTGTGATAAAGTTAAAGGTAAATAGTCGTGAGACCTTAAAGGTTAACCTTGATTAGTTTATTTCATTATTATTTTAGTGACCATATCAAGCCTTAGATAATAGATAATGTGCAGTATTAAGAATATAATCGTCGAACTACGAAAGATATGAACACTATAGGTAAATGGAGTTTGAGATAAATGATACTTGTAGCTGTTGTCTAAAATGACTAGAGCATTGTCAATACGAAGTGGATGTATGGGGGGTTTAGATTCGAAAAGAGTTGGACTAACTTGTGATTTGACCATGTAGGAGTATAGTTGTTCGAGTGTATATAATCGTGTATCGTATAGGTTGTTAAAAGTAGATGAGGTGTTTGAAGAATATGAGTTTATGGGCTATAATTGGAGAGAGTATATGAAGAGTGAATTCTTGTTTACTAGAGATAAATGTGATGTTCATATTCATATTTTATAGTAATCCTAGAATATTATATTTTAGCATTGTCAATAAGTAGAGTATGATTACATTTTGAAGTGTATAGTGAGTTAGTCTTTCAAATACTAGTTATTTTAAGATATTAACCTTCATAAGAATTATAAAGGTCTTGGTATATATATTTCTTGTATTCCATAGGAACTAAGTTTAAATTTTAGAAATCCTAAAAACTCATGGAGATGTTAAGTTAGATGATAGTTGGTCATAGTTTTTCTTAAATTTCAAGGACGAAATTTTTTTATGAGGGATAGAATTGTAACACCCTAATTTATTGTTATACCTTAATTTATTATTAATATTATTATAAAGTAGTGATCTTTTTTTATACATGTGTTTCTTGTGATGTAATAATCTTTTTACGTGTATTTTGTTGTCTTTGTAGTTATGTAAATTAAAATCATTGATAATTGATATTAGACCTATTTATTTTATTTAAAATAATAATAATATATACGGATTGCTATCATATTAAGCCTCATATTTTAGTATTGTTGTTGTTATCTAGACCTTTATTATTTAAATTTCCTTTTATGTAAGTATATAAATATAAAATAACTATATTAATTATTTATTAAATACAATAATGATGATGATGCCGTCATTAAATTTAATACTCCATATAACAGCCTAATAATTTATATTAATAGCCTAAGTAATAAATTGAATTCACCATAAACGAAATTAATGGATCTAAATTAATTCTGAATTCGTGATATATATAACACCCTAAATATTTAATTAATAAATAATAGTAAATTATAATAAATTATATTATATGTGTATTCTATGTGGTGTGATAATTTTCTATGTATTTTTTTATACTAATAATTTATTTAAATTATTAATATTAACTATAAGTAACTTACAAAAAAAAATTAAAATAAATATATATATATATATAATATAAGGAGTGAATTTACGTTGTTACATTAGTTGTTACCTTTAGCTATAATAAAATAGGATAATAATAATAACAATTATAATAATAATAATTGTAATAATTATAATTATAATTATTATCATAGTAGTAATAACCTAGGCTGAAACTAGGTATATATATATATATATAGAGGAACAGAGGTTAATAGAGCCGCATTAGGAATGATTAGTAGCCGCCTTGCATCATCACAAAAGTCATAAAATAATACTTCCACTCTATACCTTGATCAAAAGCCATCTTGCATCATCACTAAAAGCATAAAGCATTCTTCCTCTCTGCACCTTGAACACAAGCTGCCTAGCATCATCACTGTGACACCCTAAATAATATATATAATAATTTATATCATATTCCTATAAAATTTGATTCAAATTAAATAAGTAAAATACAAATTAAAACCGTTATTCCCGGTATCACCAATCAGAGCGGGGTTCCTCCCAAACTTGAACTTCAAGACTCATTAACCTGTAATAACTGCGATTTCGCAAACGCAGGGCCCAGCCAGTCAAACACAAACAACGAAGGAGGTGAGTTTTGAAATTATGTTAATAGTATAATATGAGTAAGAAGAACACACAAACAATCATAATAGAACCGTATCATAATCACTTTACGATATATTAAAATATTTAATTAAATAGTATCATACTATAACATCAAAGTCACTCAAGTAAAATAATCATCTCATTATAATATGCATCAAATCATCTAATTAATATTACTTTTGAAACACATCAATCACAACAAAACAATCACAAGAAAATGCAATGCTATGCATGAGCTTAGACTCTACTTCACAATGTGGTATCATTCTAACTCTGAAGTACTTGGTTAGGAGGCCATGATACTATGCCACTACAAGATTGGACGGACAACAATTCATGAATGGCCAAGTCCTCACAGATCCCCTCAACTCAACCCGAGACACATATACGCGACAGTCGGGGTACTCTTGTGTTGCACGATAGCTCCCGGCCTTAGGGAACAACCCACTAATCCACTTAGGAATTCCCCACTAGGTGTACCCCCAAGGTCTATCAGTTTTACTTTACAGTTCGACTGTAGCCCTCCACGATCAGGCTCATTCAGTTGTACTTCCCCAGAATCACTAGGCTTGTCAGGCCCTACCTATATGATGACAAAATAATCTTCACTTCACAAATTCACAATATTTATTTTCTCCCCACATTAGCTTAGACTACTCCTTTAAGAGCCCCATATTTAAGAATCATCAATATCTCATCAAGTATGGGGTACTTCAATATTTTCATCACAATTTTATAATATCATTAATCATAAACAATCATGATCATCATATAAACTCATTACAATTTTATAACATCAATATCATCAATCAAAAATCATCATTATCATCACGTAAGCATATATCAAACCATGCATCCATATTTTATTATCATATCACATAATTTCATCTAAGCAAACATGTACACATAATTTCATTCAACATCCAACATCACAATAATAACAAATATCAACTACCACACAAGTATCAAAAATTAAATCAATCAACACCTTATAAAACTTTCTATTTCACATTTTAATCTCACAATTCTCATATTTCAAATTAATCAATTTATCTCTCAAAGGGCTACTGCCAAACATAGCAAGCCCCGGATGAATCGTTGGGAAATACGGTTTTCCCGTTCATCTCACAATATATTATACTCATGAATTCAAACGCTCTCTCACCCCTTACCTTATTTTGACGCGTTCACACATGAATACGATTCCACGAGCAAACAACCTTTGTTCATTGACTCTTTGTCCTTCAATTGATCTAACTCGGCAATTTATGGGTAAACGTTAAAAATAAATTAGGAGAAGATATTCTAAAAACTAAATTCTAAAATCGATCAAAGAAAATTACCACTTTTCACACGGTCGTTTTGGCGTTGGTTTCACTCAAATCGGACTTACGATGAAGGAGAACGGTGCAAAATAACGAATTCTACAAACGAAGAAGTCGGGTATTTTAGATAGAAATTGGGGTTGTTAAAAATCTGAAAAATCATGTTTAATTGATGAGTTAAATGAATGAAATAACATACTCAAATTTGGATGGGAAAGGAGAAGCTTTTACGGAACAGTTATCGATCACTGGTGTCAAAAAGGATAGGTTGTTGTTGTGTTTACTCTTGGGTTCTACGGCTTCCCATTCAACTCCCTTCCCTTTTCTTTGTTTTGTTTTATTTTAGTACAAATCAGGGTTCACAAGGTCTCTTTATTTATGTTTTTGTTTTGGAAAGTGGCGAATAGAAAACAAGCAGCAAAACCTAACAAACTCATCTAAATATTAGCAAAACCTAAGAAACTCATCTAAATATTTGTAAAATTAGTTAACAGCCCATGCCTACCTAACAAATTCATCTAATATATTTGTAAAATTAGTTAACAGTCCATGCCTACCTAACAAATTCATCTAAATATTTGTAAAATTAGTTAACAGCCCATAAAAATACTATCATCTTTATAAAATAGTCAAAACGATTAAATAAATATAATATCAACAATTTATATTAATTACTAAATCATTATAAAGATGTATAAAATCATCATGTCATATGTTATACATAAAAGTAAAGGAAATCAATCACAATATTTCTAACATATCAAAATATTTATTTATAAATTAAATAATTTAAAATAGAAAGTAGTTATAAATAATTGAAATATAACTATGTACATATTTAACATCAATCTAATGCACAGAAAAATATTACATTAATTGGGTACACGTATATACACGTAAAATCGCATAAAATCTTTTTCTTTAAAATATATATTACACTAAAATACTATTATTATTTTTTTAAATATATCAAATAATAAAATATAATATGTATTATTTATATCACTCATGTAACAATAACATGTATCAAACTAGCACATCATAGAAAGCATCCATATGACAAAAATTAGCCACGGAATTTATCAACATATATTCTAAAATAATATTCGTCATCAAATTAATTATCTATAATTCTATTTAATTAATAAAATAGTTTATTATAAAATTTGGGGTGTTACAATTCTCCCCTTGTTAAAGAATTTCGTCCTCGAAATTTTCGGTGAGTGAACTAATATCCAACTTATCATCGTTAAGGTTCAAATTTAGTCTATAACCATATTTAAGACATTCAATCTACCATTAAGCACATCATATAAAATTCAGCAAACATAGCATGAAAGACTAACATGACAAAATAAATCAATTAAACACACAACATTTATCATTCAATTATGAAATAAAATGTCTATCACATTTATCATTCAATTATGAACTAAAATATCATAGAGTTACTCACTATAATTTACATATAAAACATAACATATAGATTTTGTCAATAATAACGTAGTTAATTTAGTTTAGTTAAATGAAACACATTCCAAGTATTACTAGTTTTTAATTCTTAAAATAAAGTCTAAATCATATCACGAAACATTTAACAAATTTAACTTAGACTTGACAAAGAGATTAAAGTTTTAAAATATCAAACACATCTAACAACTCAATGCACTATAATAGAATTACAGTCAATTACTCTATAAAAATATATTATATATATAATCAAGGCTAAAATAATGACAGAGATACTATTCCCTAATAACATATATTTAATAATTAAATTCATTCAATTGATATAAGCAATGAATATATTTTTTTTAATTATTTTAAAATAAAATTAGAAGATACTTCTATCAAAATAATGAGTTATCGTTGTCTCTTTTATTGACGATGAGTCATCGGGGTAGCTAGTCCCTTCTACTCATGTAGTCAACTACTTAAGGAACTATAACTGCAGTCATTCAAATTCAAATATGGATAATTAAAAGTATCTTTAACGTGGTTCAAGAGTGCGAAGGCGGCGCCACAACTCCTACACCTTACTTCAAGTTAAAAATTCAATTAATTACACCTTCACAATAATTTATTTGTAATTTACAACTAGTTACAACAACAAAAGAAAGGCCACTAACATCAATATATAACCAATAATTTGATTGAAAAAATATAAAACTATTTCACATTTAGATGCTCTCGACTACTCTAATTCCATACATCAATTCCCAATAATTAGAACACTTGAAACATAAACAATTTAATATTTACATAATCATATACACATTCAAATAATTAATCCAAAAATTAGCACCAAGATTTTACTTTCATCCCATAACTCAAACGATGATTCTAAAAATGACATATATTCTCATCGAGGTCTAACTGCTCCAAATTGATCACGATTAAATTTTCTTTTCAATTAATCATCACTTAAAAGTTACAACAAATGGAAGCATATATAGATCTTTCAACTAGAAGATAAGATAATTAATTATTTACTAGAAGATACAACACATTACCAAACAACTTTCAAGGTTACACATCATTCTAAAAATTGATTTCTTGACTTAAATTATTATTAAAAAAATATCACTAACCATTTAGCATCCAAAAAATATCATTGAGAATTCCAAATTTTCCTTTAAATTATTTTTCAATAATTAAAGTCTAAATAAAACAACTAAGATAAATCACGTTTCTAAATACAATACAAATAGAATAAATCACATTTATTTTTAAAATCTATAAAATTTCTAAAAATTCATTCCTACTTTAATCATCAATAACACATTTCTAAATAATTAATCACTGTAAAATTTATTATTTTCAACTGATATTTTGAAATAAAATTTAAACTATATAGATGGATAGATAGGAAATTTTACAATTAATTAACACTTCTAAAATAATAGTTTCAATTTATTTTCTTATTTTATCAAACTAAAAAAATTGTATGTTTATATACATTATTAAAGTAGTGCACATGACACAAAACATAAGACATATGATAATGATTTACACTAATTCATAAATCTACAAAATAGTAGCCTCCTCTCACACTAACTACTCAACATGCTTATCGATACATCCCTCAGTTTCTATCAAGCCACCAAATTGGTCAAAAACATAACACATCATCAATTTTAAGGATTTTGGAGTTTTGTTCTAATCTTAAAAATTGATTCTTAAATAAAAATTGCAATTTTATGATTTAAAAAAAATTGATAAAATAAATTTTTAGTTTCTATACGCATACCAATTTACATCATACACTCTACACATATCAATCTACATGATGTGTGACACCCTAAATCCCAAAATAATATACATAATAATTTGTATCATATTTCTATAAAATTTGCAGTGGATAAATACAATTATATTTTCAAGAAATTAAAAACTTTTGTAACTAATTTAGGATATCACGTTTCTCAAAATACACATGCAACAATTCAAATTTTATTAATCAAATAAAACAATTTAATCTCAATAAACTTGATTTAAGTACAATTACTTGATTTAATTCTAAAAACTTACTAGTACTTCTAAGGTTTTCATACAAAAATTTGATTCAAATTAAATAAGTAAAATACAAATTAAAACCCTTATTCCCGGTATCACCTATCAGAGCGGGGTTCCTCCCAAACTTGAACTTCAAGACTCATTAACCTGTAATAACTGTGATTTCGCAAACGCAGGGCCCAGCCAGTCAAACACAAACAACGAAGGAGGTGAGTTTTGAAATCATGTTAATAGTATAATATGAGTAAGAAGAACACGCAAATAATCATAATAGAACCGTATCATAATCACTTTACGATATATCAAAATATTTACTTACATAGTATCATACTATAACATCAAAGTCACTCAAGTAAAATAATCATCTCATTATAATATACATCAAATCATCTAATTATTATTACCTTTGAAACACATCAATCACAACAAAACAATCACAAGAAAATGCAATGCTATGCATGAGCTTAGACTCTACTTCACAATGTGGTACCATTCTAACTCTGAAGTACTTGGTTAGGAGGCCATGATACTATGCCACCATCCCGGTGGACGGACAATTCAAATTGGCCCTGTCCTCATAGATCCCCTCAACTCAACCCGAGACACATATACTTGATAGTCGAGGTAAACGTGTGTTGCATGGTAGCTCCTGACATTTGGAGTGCTACCTCCAAGTCACCTAGGAATTCCCCACCGGAATACCTCCAAGGTCTAACAATCTTGCCTTAAGGCTCGACAGCAGACCGCCACGATCAGGCTCATTCAGTTGTACTTCCCCATAATCACTAGGCTTGTCAGGCCCTACCTATATGATGACAAAATAATCTCCACTTCACAAATTCACAATATTTATTTTCTCCCCTCGTTGGTTTATGATACTCCATTAAAACCGTCATCTCAAACACAAATTGAAATCATAATTATTTCACCAATTATGGGGTTACTTCAATATTCTCATCACAAATTCACAACATCACTATCATTAATCATATCTCATCACATAAACTCATCACAAATTTATTGCATCACTATCATCAATCAAACATCATCACATAAACTTCTCACAAATTTATAACATCACAATAATTAATCATACATCATCATCATCACATAAAACTACCACAACACATCCATCTTTTATTATCACATCACATAAACTCATCTAATCACACACACACACACACACATATATATATATATATACATAAATTTAAGTCGACACCCAATATCACAATAATATCAATTTCACACATTCAATGAAATTAAATCAATCAACACCTTACAAATGTTTCTATTCTATATTTTAATCTCACAATTTCAATATTTGTAAATTAATTAATTTATCCCTCAAAGGGCTTCTGCCATACGTAGCGAGCCCCGGATGAATCGTTGGGAAATACGGTTTTCCCGTTCATCTCACAATATATTATACTCATGAATTCAAACGCTCTCTCACCCCTTACCTTATTCCGATGCTTTCAGACACGAGTACAATTCCACGAGCAAACAATATTTGTTCTTTGACTTTTTTTCCTTCAATCGATCTAACTGGACAATTTATGGGTAAACGTCAAAAATAAATTATGACAAAATAGTCTAAAATCTGATTTCGAAATTCGGTCAAAGAAAATTACCATAAATCAGAAAACCAATCAGTGAATAATATAGTCATGTTTCACACGGTCGTTTTGGCGTTGGGATCACTCAAATCGGACTTACGGTGAAGGAGAACGGTGCAAAATAACGAATTCTACAAACGAAGAAGTCGGGTATTTTAGAGAGAAATTGGGTTTGTTAAAAATATGGAAAATTATGTTTAATTGACAAGTTAAATGAATGAAATAACATACTCAAATTGGAATGAAAACGGAGAAGCTTTTATGGAACAGTTATCGATCACCGGTGTCAAAAATGGTAGGTTGTTGTTGTGTTTACTCTTTGGTTCTACGGCTTCCCATTCAACTCCCTTCCCTTTTTTTTGTTTGTTTTGTTTTATTAACAATTAGGGTTCACACATGGGTCCAACCAATTGGTCCCTTTATTTATTTTTAAATAAAACCAATAATTACTAAAACTAATGTTTTAACATTTTTTTTTAACATAATTTAATTACTAAATATTACAAATATTTCAAAACTATTATTTTATAAAATAAGGTTATTAATCTTCTAAAATATGTTAATAATAAAAACTCTCATATTCAAAATAATCACTACAGTTATACTTATTTCTCAAAATATTTACAATATAATAATACAATCATATTAGAAAATAGTCAAAATTATAAAATAAATAAATATAACTTCAATATTTTATATTAATTACTAAATCATAATAAATATATATAAAATCACAATACCATAACAAGTATTTAAAATTAAACGAAATCCAACACAATATCAATTCTATATCAAGATACTTGTTTATAAAAAAAAAATAACTAAAAATAGAAAATAGTTATAAATAATCGAAATATAACTATGTGTATTCCTAACATCAGTCAAGCGCACATAAAAGTATTATATTAATTGGTTACACTTATATACACGTAAAATCGCATAAAATCTTTTTCTTTAAAATATATATTATACTAAAATACTATTATTATTTTTTTTGAATATATCAAATAATTAATAAAATATAATATGTATTATTTATATCGCTAATGTAATATAACATGTATCAAACTAGCACATCATAGAAAGCATCCATATAACGAAAATTAGCCACGAAATTTATCAACATATATTCTAAAATAATATTAGTCATTAAATTAGTTATTTAAAATTCTATTTAATTAATAAAATAGTTTATTATAAAATTTGGGGTGTTACAATTCTCCCCTTGTTAAAGAATTTCGTCCTCGAAATTTTTGGTGAGTGAACTTATATCCAACTTATCATCCTCAAGATTCAAATTTAGTCTATAACCATATTTAAGACACTCAATCTACCATTACGCACAACATGTAGAAAATCAACTAACATAGCATGATAGACTAACATGACAAAATAAATCAATTAAACACAACATTTATTATTCAATTATGAAATAAAATGTGTATCACATTTATCATTCAATTGTAAAATAAAATACAATTGAATTACTCACTGTAATTTACATAGAAAACATAACATATAGATTTTGTCAATAATAACGTAGGTCAATTAGTTTGGTTAAATGAAACACATTCCAAGTACGTTGTCAATTTCAACTAGTTCTTTCAAACCAAATATTATTAGTTTTACTCCTTAAAATAAAATCTAAATCCTATCACCAAACATTCAACAAAATTAATTTATGTCTGTCAAAGAGAGCAATTTTTAAAATATTAAATACATCTAACTACTTAATAATATTATAATAAATTATAATCAGTTACTCTATGAACACATACTCTGTATATAATCAAGGAAAAAAATACTAATGATAGAGATACTATTTCCTAATCACATATATTTAATAATTAAATTCATTCAATTGATATAAGCAATGAACGTATTTTTTTTTTATTAAAAAAATAAAATTAAAAGGCGCTTCTAACAAAATAATGAGTTATCGTTGTCTCTTTTATTGACCATGAGTCATCGGGGTAGCTAGTCCCTCCTACTCATGTAGTCAACTACTTAAGGAACTATAACTGCAGTCGTTCAAAATCAAATATAAATAATTAAAAGCATCTTTAACGTGGTTCAGGAGTGCGAAGGCGGCGCCACAACTCCAACTCCTTACTTCAAGTTAAAAACACACATAATTACACGTTCAGAAAAATTTATTTGTAATTTACAACTAGTTACAACAACAAAAGAAAGAAAAATAACATCAATATATACTCTGTGACACCCTAAATCCCAAAATAATATACATAATAATTTGTATCATATTTCTATAAAATTTGCAGCGGATAAATACAATTGTATTTTCAAGAAATTAAAAACTTTTGTAACTAATTTAGGATATCACGTTTCTCAAAATACACATGCAACAATTCAAATTTTATTAATCAAATAAAACAATTTAATCTCAATAAACTTGATTTAAGTGCAATTACTTCATTTAATTCTAAAAACTTACTAGTACTTCTAAGGTTTTCATGCAAAAATTTGATTCAAATTAAATAAGTAAAATACAAATTAAAACCCTTATTCCCGGTATCACCTATCAGAGCGGGGTTCTTCCCAAACTTGAACTTCAAGACTCATTAACCTGTAATAACTGCGATTTTGCAAACGCAGGGCCCAGCCAGTCAAACACAAACAACGAAGGAGGTGAGTTTTGAAATCATGTTAATAGTATAATATGAGTAAGAAGAACACGCAAACAATCATAATAGAACCGTATCATAATCACTTTACGATATATCAAAATATTTAATTAAATAGTATCATACTATAACATCCAAGTCACTCAAGTAAAATAATCATCTCATTATAATATTCATCAATCATTTAATTATTATTACCTTTGAAACACATCAATCACAACAAAACAATCACAAGGAAATGCAATGCTATGCATGAGCTTAAACTCTACTTCACAATGTGGTACCATTCTAACTCTGAAGTACTTGGTTAGGAGGCCATGATACTATGCCACCGTCCCGGTGGACGGACAATTCAAATTGGCCCTGTCCTCATAGATCCCCTCAACTCAACCTGAGACACATATACGCGACAGTCGAGGTAAACGTGTGTTGCATGGTAGCTCCCGACATTTGGAGTGCTACCTCCAAGTCACCTAGGAATTCCCCACCGGAATACCTCCAAGGTCTAACAATCTTGCCTTAAGGCTCGACAGCAGACCGCGACGATCAGGCTCATTCAGTTGTACTTCCCCATAATCACTAGGCTTGTCAAGCCCTACCTATTTGATGATAAAATAATCTCCACTTCACAAATTCACAATATTTATTTTCTCCCCTCGTTGGTTTATGGTACTCCATTAAAATCGTCATCTCAAACACAAATTGAAATCATAATTATTTCACCAATTATGGAGTTACTTCAATATTCTCATCTCAAATTCACAACATCATTATCATTAATGATATCTCATCACATAAACTCATCACAAATTTATAGCATCACTATCATCATTCAAACATCATCACATAAACTTATCACAATTTTATAACATCACAATAATTAATCATACATCATCATCATCACATAAAACTACCACAACACACCCATCTTTTGTTATCACATCACATAAACTCATCTAATTAATATATCCCTCAAAGGGCTACTGCCGTACGTAACAAGCCCCGGATGAATCGTTGGGAAATACGGTTTTCCCGTTCATCTCACAATATATTATACTCATGAATTCAAACGCTCTCTCACCCCTTACGTTATTTTGAAGCTTTCACACACGAATACGATTCCACGAGCAAACAACCTTTGTTCATTGACTCTTTGTCCTTCAATCGATCTAACTCGATAGTTTATGGGTAAACGTTAAAAATAAATTATGAGAAGATATTCTAAAAACTAAATTCGAAATTCGGTCAAGGAAAATTACCATAAATCAGAAACACAATCAGTGGATAATATAGCCACTTTTCATACGGTCGTTTTGGCATTGGTTTCACTCAAATCGAACTTATGGTGAAGGAGAAGGGTGCAAAATAAGGATTTTGAAATTTGGACAAAAACAGAGAAACTTTTCTGGGACAGTTATGGCTCTCCAGTGTCAAACGATAGGTTGTTGTTGTGTTTACTCTTTGGTTCTACGGCTGCCCTTCCAACTCCCTTCCCTTCTTTTGTTTGTTTTATTTTATTAACAATTAGGGTTCATAGAGTCAAACCCATTGGTCTCTTTATTTATATTTTATTATTATTATTTTTGTTTTGTTAAAATAAAACTAATAATTATTTAACCTCGTTTTTTTTTTTTTTAATATTCCTCCAAACACCATTTAGTTTTCCAAACATTACTAATATTTTATAAATTAGAGTAATTAAAATAATTACTATAAAAATATCTTACTAATAATCAAAACTCTCACATTCAAAATAATCTCCACAGTTATACTTATTTCTCAAAATACTCACATTATAATAATACAATCCTATTAGAAAATAGTCAAAATTATAAAATAAATAAATATAACATCAATATTTTATATTAATTACTAAATCATAATGAATATATATAAAATCACAATACCATAACAAGTATTTAAAAATAAACGAAATCAAACACAATATCAATTCTATATCAAGATAATTGTTTATAAAAAAAATAACTAAAAATAGAAAATAGTTATAAATAATTGAAATATAACTATATATATGTATATAATCACAATTTCAAAATGAATATATAAAAACAAATAAAATCAAACACAATATTACTACAATCTCAATATAATTATTTATAGAATAAATAATTAAAATAAGATATATTTAAAAATAATTAAAACAACATATACTTAAAAATGATTAAAATATAAATATGTACACACTTAATATTAGTCAAACATATAAGAAAATATCATATCAATTACCAACTCACATTTACACTTAAAATCATATAAAATCTTGTTCTTTAAAATATTACACTACAATACTTTTATTTTTATAAAAATGTATAAAATAATAAAGTAAAATATTTATTATTTATATTGCTCATTAAATATAATATCTATCAAACTAACACATCACAGAAAACATTCCTATAACAAAATTTACTCACAAAATTTATCAACATATATTCTAAAATAATTTTAACATCAAATTAATTATTTAAAATCCTATTTAATTAATAAAATAGTTTATTATCAAATTTAGGGTGTTACAATTCTCCCCTTGTTAAAGAATTTCGTCCTCGAAATTTGCAGTGAGTGAACTAATATCTAACTTACCACCCTCAAGGTTCAAACTTAGTCTAGAATTATATTTAAGACATTCAATCTCCAATTAAGCACAACATGTAGAAAATCGACTAACATAGCATGATAGACTAACATGACAAAATAAATCAATTAAACACAACATTTATCATTCAATTATGAAATAAAATGTCTATCACATTTGTCATTCAATTATGAAATAAAATACCAAAGAGTTACTCACTGTAATTTACATATAAAACATAACATATAGATTTTGTCAATAATAACGTAGTTCACTTAGTTTGGTTAAATGAAACATATTCCAAGTACGTTGTCAATTTCAACTATTTCTTTCAAACCAAATATTACTAGTTTTACTCCTTAATATAAAGTCTAAATCATATCACAAAACATTTAAAAATTTAACTTAGGCTTGACAAAGAGATTAACTTTTTAAAATATTAAATACATCTAACAAATTAATAACACTATAATAGAATTACAATCAATTACTCTATAAAAACATATTATATATATAATCAAGGCAAAAATAATGAGAGAGATACTATTCCCTAATAACATATATTTAATAATTTAATTCATTCAATTGATATAAGCAATGACCATATTTTTTAATTATTTAAAAATAAAATTAAAAGATACTTCTAATAAAATAATGAGTTATCGTTGTCTCTTTTATTGACGATGAGTCATCGGGGTAGCTAGTCCCTCCTACTCATGTAGTCAACTACTTAAGGAACTATAACTGCAATCATTCAAATTCAAATATGGATAATTAAAAGTATCTTTAACGTGGTTCAGGAAAGCGAAGGCGGCGCCACAACTCCTACTCCTTACTTCAAGTTAAAAAACACACATAATTACACGTTCACAATAATTTATTTGTAATTTACAACTTGCTACAACAACAAAAGAAAGAACAATAACATCAATATATACTCAATAAATCGATTGAAGAAATATAGAACTATTCCACTTTTAAATGCTCTCGACTACTCTAACTATATACACTTATTCCCAAATATTAGAACACTTGAAACACAAACAATTTCATTTTCACATAATCATATACATGCATATAACTAATTCCTCAATTGACATGATGTAGAATATTCTCATACGGATTCAATATTTACAAATTGATCACAAATAAATAATTAATTAACTTTTCTTTTAATCAATTTTTATCATTTAACAAAGATTGAAACAAAGATTTTTCAATTATTAGGTAAAGTATGCAACTATTTTTACTCCAAGTTAATATAACAATCATAAAATTAAGATAAATCTCGTAGTACATAAATTTTGTTAGTGGTTAATTAATACTGCAAAATTTGATTGCAAACACTTAAATTATTTAAAAAGGATCACTAATCTTTTAATACCAAAAAAATAATTTTTCTTTATAATTTCAAATTTTTCTTTGGGTTACTTCTTAATAAATCTTATGATTTTTTTTTTTTAAAATACTTTTAAAAATCAATATGATTACTAAAATTTCACCAATAT
>JBBPBS010000207.1:391854-402772 GCA_037974835.1 Cicer judaicum
TTGAAATTATGAAGAAAAATTATTTTATGGTATTAAAATATTAGTGATCCTTTTAAAATAATTTAAGTGTTTGCAATCAAATTTTAGAGTATTGATTAACCACTAAAATAATTTATGTACTACGAGATTTATTTTAATTTTATGATTGTTATATTAACTTAGAGTAAAAATAGTTGCATACTTTACCTACTAATGGAAAAATCTTTATTTCAATCTTTTTTTTGTAAATGATAAAGATTGATTAAAAGAAAAGTTAATTAACAATTTATTTGTGATTAATTTGTAAATATTGGATTGGGATGAGGATGTTCTAAGTCATTATGTCAATTGATGAATTAGTTATATGAATGTATTTGATTATGTAAACATGAAATTGTTTGTGTTTCAAGTGTTCTAATTTGTGGGAATAAGTGTATAGAGTTAGAAGTCGAGAGCATTTAAAAGTGAATAATTCTATATTTCTTTTATCAAATTATTGATTATATATTGATGTTAGTGTCCTTTTTGTTTGTTGTAGCTAGTTGTAAATTACAAATAAATTATTGTGAATGTGTAATTAAGTGAGTTTTTAACTTGAAGTAAGGAGTAGGAGTTTTGGCGCCGCCTTCGCACTCCTGAACCACGTTAAAGATACTTTTAATTATCCATATTTGAATTTGAATGATTGCAGTTATAGTTCCTTAAGTAGTTGACTACATGAGTAGAAGGGACTAGCTACCCCGATGACTCATCGTCAATAAAAGAGACAACGATAACTTATTATTTTGTTAGAAGTGCCTTTTAATTTTATTTTTTTAATAGTAAAAAAAAAATACGTTCATTGCTTATATCAATTGAATGAATTTAATTATTAAATATATGTTATTAGGAAATAGTATCTCTATCATTAGTATTTTTTTTCCTTGATTATATACAGAGTATGTGTTCATAGAGTAACTGATTATAAATTATTATAATATTATTAAGTAGTTAGATGTATTTAATATTATAAAAATTGCTCTCTTTGACAGACATAAATTAATTTTGTTGAATGTTTGGTGATAGGATTTAGATTTTATTTTAAGGAGTAAAACTAATAATATTTGGTTTGAAAGAACTAGTTGAAATTGACAACGTACTTGGAATGTGTTTCATTTAACCAAACTAAATGACCTACGTTATTATTGACAAAATCTATATGTTATGTTTTCTATGTAAATTACAGTGAGTAACTCAATGGTATTTCATTTTACAATTGAATGATAAATGTGATAGACATTTTATTTCATAATTGAATGATAAATGTTGTGTTTAATTGATTTATTTTGTCATGTTAGTCTATCATGCTATGTTATTTGATTTTCTAGATGTTGTGCTTAATGGTAGATTGAGTATCTTAAATATGGTTATAGACTAAATTTGAATCTTGAGGATGATAAGTTGGATATAAGTTCACTCACCGAAAATTTCGAGGAAGAAATTCTTTAACAAGGGGAGAATTGTAACACCCCAAATTTTATAATAAACTATTTTATTAATTAAATAAAATTTTAAATAATTAATTTAATGACTAATATTATTTTAGAATATATATTGATAAATTTCGTGGCTAATTTTCGTTATATGGATGCTTTCTATGATGTGCTAGTTTGATACATGTTATATTACATGAGCGATATAAATAATACATATTATATTTTATTAATTATTTGATATATTTAAAAAAAAAATAATAGTATTTTAGTATAATATATATTTTAAAGAAAAAGATTTTATGCGATTTTACGTGTGTATAAGAGTAACCAATTAATATAATACTTTTATGTGCGCTTGACTGATGTTAGGAATACACATAGTTATATTTCAATTATTTATAACTATTTTCTATTTTTAGTTATTTTTTTTATAAACAAGTTTCTTGATATAGAATTGCTATTGTGTTTGATTTCGTTTAATTTTAAATACTTGTTATGGTATTGTGATTTTATATATATTTATTATGATTTAGTAATTAATATAAAATATTGAAGTTATATTTATTTATTTTATAATTTTGACTATTTTCTAATATGATTGTATTATTATAATGTAAATATTTTGAGAAATAAGTATAACTGTAGTGATTATTTTGAATATGAGAGTTTTTATTATTAACATATTTTAGAAGATTAATTACCTTATTTTATAAAATAATAGTTTTGAAATATTTGTAATATTTAGTAATTAAATTATGTTAAAAAAATGTTAAAACATTAGTTTTAGTAATTATTGGTTTTATTTAAAACTAAATAAAGGGACCAATTGGTTGGACCCATGTGTGAACCCTAATTGTTAATAAAATAAAACAAACAAAGAAAAGGGAAGGGAGTTGAATGGGAAGCCGTAGAACCAAAGAATAAACACAACAACAACCTACCATTTTTGACACCGGTGATCGATAACTGTTCCGTAAAAGCTTCTCTGTTTTCATTCAAATTTGAGTATGTTATTTTATTCATTTAACTTGTCAATTAAACATAATTTTCCAGATTTTTAACAACCCCAATTTATCTCTAAAATACCCGACTTCTTCGTTTGTAGAATTCGTTATTTTGCACCGTTCTCCTTCACCGTAAGTCCGATTTTAGTAAAACCAACGCCAAAACGACTGTGTGAAACGTGACTATATTATTCACTGATTGGTTTTCTGATTTATGGTAATTTTCTTTGACCGAATTTTGAAATCCGTTTTAGACTATTTTTTCATAATTTATTTTTGGCGTTTACCCGTAAATTGTCGAGTTAGATCGATTGAAGGACAAAAAGTCAAAGAACAAATATTGTTTGCTCGTGGAATTGTACTCGGGTCTGAAAGCGTCAAAATAAGGTAAGGGGTGAGAGAGCGTTTGAATTCATGAGTATAATATATTGTGAGATGAACGGGAAAATCGTATTTCCCAACGATTCATCCGGGGCTCGCTACGTATGGCAGAAGCCCTTTGAGGGATAAATTAATTAATTTACAAATATTGAAATTGTGAGATTAAAATATAGATTAGAAATATTTGTAGGGTGTTGATTGAGTTAATTTCATTGAATGTGTGAAAATGATATTATTGTGATATTGGGTGTCGACTTAAATTTATATATATATATATCTATGTGATTAGATGAGTTTATGTGATGTGATAACAAAAGATGGATGTATTGTGGTAGTTTTATGTGATGATGATGATGTATGACTAATTATTGTGATGTTATAAATTTGTGATAAGTTTATGTGATGATGTTTGATTGATGATAGTGATGCTATAAATTTGTGATGAGTTTATGTGATGAGATATGATTAATGATAGTGATGTTGTGAATTTGTGATGAGAATATTGAAGTAACCCCATAATTGGTGAAATAATTATGATTTCAATTTGTGTTTGAGATGACGGTTTTAATGGAGTATCATAAACCAACGAGGGAAGAAAATAAATATTGTGAATTTGTGAAGTGGAGATTATTTTGTCATCATATAGGTAGGGCCTAACAAGCCTAGTGATTCTGGGGAAGTACAACTGAATGAGCCTGATCGTGGCGGTCTACTGTCGAGCCTTAAGGCAAGATTGTTAGACCTTGGAGGTATTCTGGTGGGGAATTCCTAGGTGACTTGGAGGTAGCACTCCAAATGTCGGGAGCTACCATGCAACACACGTTTACCTCGACTGTCACGTATATGTGTCTCGGGTTGAGTTAAGGGGATCTATGAGGACAGGGCCAATTTGAAATGTCCGTCCACCGGGATGGTGGCATAGTATCATGGCCTCCTAACCAAGTACTTTAGAGTTAGAATGGTACCACATTGTGAAGTAGAGTCTAAGCTCATGCATAGCATTGCATTTCCTTGTGATTGTTTTGTTGTGATTGATGTGTTTTAAAGGTAATATTAATTAGATGATTTGATGCATATTATAATTTGATGATTATTTTACTTGAGTGACTTTGATGTTATAGTATGATACTATTTAATTAAATATTTTGATACATCGTAAAGTGATTATGATACGGTTCTATTATAATTGTTTGCGTGTTCTTCTTACTCATATTATACTATTAACATGATTTCAAAACTCACCTCCTTCGTTGTTTGTGTTTGACTGGTTGGGCCCTGCGTTTGCGAAATCATAGTTATTACAGGTTAATGAGTCTTGAAGTTCAAGTTTGGGAGGAACCCCGCTCTGATAGGTGATACCGGGAACAAGGGTTTTAATTTGTATTTTACTTATTTAATTCAAATAGAAACTTTGTATGAAAACTTTAGAAGTACTAGTAAGTTTTTAGAATTAAATCAAGTGATTACACTTAAATCAAGTTTATCAAGATTGCACTATTTTAATGGATAAAATAAATATTATAGTGTTTTTATTTCTATTTTTGAGAAACGTGATATCCTAAATTAAATATAAAGTTTTTAATTCCTTGGAAATATATTTTTATTTATCCGCTGCAAATTTTATAGGAATATTATATAAATTATTATATATATTATTTTGGGATTTAGGGTGTCACACTATTACTCTGCAATGACTTTGTTCTAAGAGAGCTATTTCACGTGGATTGTTTTTGTCTCCATGTTGGCACTATGTTTAAGTGTAGGCTAACCAATTTTAGTTTGGTTGGGATCATTTATTGATGGAACAATGGTGTTGTGACTAGAAATGTTGAAGCCATTGGTAGTCAAGCTTTACTTGTTTTCATTTTTTTTTTGTAAAAGTAGCTAAGTTTTTCGGATGCCTAACATTATCTATACTTTCCTCTTATTTATGAACTGTAAGAGTATTAACTGTTACAATGAGTCATACTTGCGTGTTTAAAAAACATAAATGATAATAATAATAAAAAAAAAAGAAAAAAAAAGGGGGAAGGACATAGTGATGATTCTTAGGAGCTCAAACTAATATCATTCGTATTGGTAAGAAATTTTTTCTTTATTTGAAGAAAGTATGAACTTGATTCTTTGCTTGTAAGAGAGCGGTACCTAAGAAAATTATATTGAGTGTTGTTGATCGATTGGAAAAACAAAATTTAATATTTGTGATCATTCTATTTCAGGTAGACTCATGTTTTATTTTTCTAATTTGTGAACTAATTTTGCTAGGAACTGTAAAGGTATTTGGTTATATTGAATAGGTCACCAAAGCTTAAATTAGGATTTTTCTTTTTTTTTGGAATCTCAAAATTGTTAAGGGAGTTAAGTAAGAAGATTAATAGTCATGATGCTTTAAGTGAAAATAAACTCTGAAGATGAAATTTATTCAATTGATCAATATTTTTTTTTATATATACTTTATACTTGTGTTAATCATATTATATATTTTATTTATTCAATAATTTGTTCTGTATATTTGGTTTATTTAAATTAATGCGCTAATAATGCAACTTAGCCATGTTCAGTTGTCTGAGATGAATGATTGCTTTTCAGTCACCTATGTAGGTCTAGATTGAAAGTACAATCAACAATGTACTTTTACAGCTTGCAACTTTGTACTTGTAATTGCCTCACTTGAAGAATGATCTTGTTTTAAGCTTTTTATGAAATATATCTTTGATCCTTTAAATTCTGGAATGATTATGACTTAGATTGATTCTTGCTTATTCTTTGATGAAGATATGAGATGAATAAAGCTTCCAGGATCCAATCTCCAACAAAGAAACTGATTATTCTTGTTTCTACCAAAAACGAAGATGGTTCTTCATTTTCCATAACTACTTCAAGATCATTCTTCGTTTCACTGTTTTTGCTTTATTTGATTTTAATGAGATATGATTTGTGATATTTGATACCTTTCTTATTTTAACACACTCAAATTCACATGTTAAATACCAAAACATTTAGAATCATAATTAATAGTCTTTAATTAACCTTTTGTTTATTTATCATCAAAACATTTATATTGAGATGTTGTCTTAACACAACACACATATGAAAATAATGTTTTGGATAAATAAAGACATTGCACCTTCAATTAAGCTTTTCTTTGAAAGTGAATAATCTTTAATATATGAAAGTTAAAATAATTGATTAGACAAAATCACATATTTATTGAATGATTTTGGAAAGTGAAAGTTAAATATTTAGAATAATCTTTAAAATAATGATATAAAACATCACCAAAATTTATAAAACAAATTATTGACTTCAATACATTTTTTCAATTAATGATATAAATATTTATAAAACAAAGTATTGACTGAGAATATTAAACAAGGTAAATTCAAAGAGAGTCAAGGTTTTATTATATAAAAATTGTATTAAAATAATAAAATAAAATAAAAATTAAGGCAAACTAAAGTTTAAATTTTTTTAAATGTAAAACATATTTTATTAAACATTATAAAAGTAAAATTTTCACATACATAAAATTTTTAAATTATAATTTAGATATTTAAACCATTGTCATAGTCGCATTCATAAACCAATTTCGTTTGTTATAATTGATTACATTTTTACGTCAATAATATTAAATAAATAAAACATAATTTTTGCTAAATCTTTATTGAAAAATATTTGTCCCATGCATGACGTTTATAATAAATTGTAAATAGTATATTATAATTATTTTCAAATTTATTTAGAAGATATAAATATATAATAATTTTAATTAATGGATTAAAGGAAAACATTTGTTTAATGTATGAATTGTATGTTCCAAAATCTTCTATGATGACTAATTTTAAAATAAATAAAAACTATGTTAAAAATTTGAAGTGTGAAAAAAACTATAATTATTTTAGTTATAATCGTTCTCATTTTTATGTTGATGTTATAATTATTTTATTTATAATAATTATAATTATTTTATTTATAATAATTGTAATTATTTTATTTAGAAGATATTAAAATTATACTAATTTTAACTAGTTAATTATCGAGAAACTGAGAACTTTTCATCATATGCATATTTTTCTTTGGTTTTAATGTTATTTATCATTAATAATTAGTTATTTTAGGAATTTATTTGATATAATTTGTTTATTTTAGTTCTTAAATGTAATGAAATGTTTATGTTCTTATTTTCTGGATTAAGTAGAGATTTTTCATAGTTCTGTGATATTTAGTTGTTTTAGTGTAGTGCTGAATTTTTGGGGAAACATCATCATGAACTATATAGAGTATTTTAGCCATATCTAGCATTATAGATTGCAATTGGATTCCAATAAAGTGAAAATGAAAGCTAGGTTCCATATCTACAACTTTCATGAAGACACTGACTGGAATCAAATTCAGACATAGAAGAGGAAAACACATGCCGGAAACATCAGACATCAGATGTTGTGTGCCTGAAGCGCAAAAGCTTGCGCACGGGGCACATTTCTACAATATTTTCACATCTTGTCTCTGCCTAGGTGCGCCTAGGGCGCATGACACGTTGCAAAATGCATAAAAATGCATTTCTTTCACTTTCTAGGTATCTTTTTTTGGCTATTTTGAAGTTTGGAGACTTGTGCCCTAACAAAGAAACTCAAAGACAACTCGAGTTTTATCAAGAATCATTCATGAATCTTTCTATAAATTTGTCTTTAATCTCTATCTTTTGTATCTCTGTAATGAGTAACTAAACCTTGTTTGTTAGGATGTGTGAAACAAGGTTAAACCCTTATTTGTCTGATTTGATTTCTACTTATAAGAATGAGTTTGTCGAATGATTTTTCTCATCTGAGTTCTTAATGCTTTATTGCTTGATCAACTTTAAATTATTTTATGATTCGTATTTTGAAATGGAAGTAGACGTTACAAATGCTTGAGATGACATATTCACAATATTATAGTCTAGGAATAGATGCATGTCATGAAACCAATTGAATAATTTTACTGTAACACTATGAATTTTTTGGCGTTGTTGCTGGGGATTTCTATATCACTATTGAGTTGTAACTTATTTACTTATTGGGAAGTTTTTGCTCTACAATAAAATTTTTGTTTTCTTTAATATTTAACTTTAGAATAAAAAAGTCCTTTTTTTATTTTCTATTTTTATTAGTTGAGCTTGCTAATGTTGTGTTCTAGTGGTTTGTTTTGTGACACCCTAAACCCAAATTAAAATAGACATTGAAATGTGTTAGTTTTGAAAGAGAATCGCAGCTGTTCCAAAATAAATTATACGAAATTTATTTTAAGTTATAAGGTTCAAGAATGTCACACTCACACTTACACAAAATGCTTGCATAAAAATTTTCAATAAAAATTCGTTTTATATCGAATATAGTTGAGGTTTATTAAATAAAACTTTTGACGTAAAACATGCTCTAAACTTAGGGACAATTAATTTCTAAATTTGAATAACAGATAAAAATAACAAAATTGATCGATTGAATTAACAAAAATCTAAATTAGTTCATAACTCAATAAAATGCAACAAATTACTCCCACCCAGTATCACATATCAGAGCGTGGATCATCAACCGATAACCTGAAATGACCTTGCTCTCGCAAGCGCCACACACAAGAAACGAGGGGTGAGCTTCGAAAACATGTAATAGTATAAAATAATTGAGAAGAACACGTAAAATATATTAAACACCGTATCATATCAAATCACAACCAACAAGAATAATCATGGTAAAACATTGATACAATCCACAACATCAAGTAAGTAGATACACAAATCAAGTAATGTTATGCATGCTCTTATACTCTAGACTCCTCCTCTTTCTTTGGTACCATTCTAACTCTGAAGTACTTGGTTAGGAGGCCATGATACTATGCCACCATCCCGGTGGACGGACAATTCAAATTGGCCATGTCCTCATAGATCCCCTCAACTCAACCCGAGACACATATACGCGACAGTCGAGGTAAACGTGTGTTGCATGGTAGCTCCCGACATTTGGAGTGCTACCTCTATGTCACTTAGGAATTCCCCACCCGAATACCTCCAAGGTCTAACAATCTTGCCCTAAGGCTCAACAGCAGACCGCCACGATCAGGCTCATTCAGTTGTACTTCCCCATAATCACTAGGCTTGTCAGACCCTACCTATATGATGACCAAATAATCTCCACTTCAAAAATTATCAACAATTACTTTCTCCCCTCGTTGGCCCAGGTTACTTACTCCATTAAGAGAACCATCATTGGCACGGGTCAAATTTGTCACTATTCAATTAAACACAATATGCATTTCATGATATCATCATTGCAGATTTCCATAGTCATTCATTACATTCATAGTTTATCATCATAATACGGCAGCTCAAACAATAAAGGGTCTTCACTCACATATAATAGTAATAATAATAATAATAATAGATCATTCACACACACCACATCAATTGCAAGGCAAATAATTACAATTTATCACATTTTATCTCATATATCAATATCAAGGACATTCTACAAAGCACAGAATGGATCAAATACACCATTCTACAATAATTCAACTATCACACGATCTTCAAAAATCAAATCAAACAACATCCTATAAAAGTTTGTAATTCATATTTTAACCTCACAAAATTAAAGTTTGCTCATTAGTTAATTATTACTCAAAAGGCTTCTGGCATTCGTAGCGAGCCCCGAATGAATTGTGGGAAATACGGTATTCCCGTTCATCTCACTTAATTTATACTCACGCATTCGAACTCACTCTCACCCCATACCTTGGTTTGACGCTTTCGTAAGATATAAGAATCTGAACAATTTCAACAACCATCACATGTCGACAACGCTCAATGAACGAGTCCAAAAGCATCGATGAATTTGCATCGTCAATGAAACGTGGTTGATAATTTACACGAGCATAAAAATGTTACACAATTAATTAAAAATATTATGTGAAGAAACATATTCAAAATCTTGTGAAAAGGTTATTAGAAAATGCCTCACCGACACGCTGGAGCGCCGATAGGGTCCGACGTCTACTTCGCCGAAACGTGCAAATGAGTAGCGCTTCTTGAAGGTTTCGGCTAGTGGAATCCAAAAACGTTGTCAATTTTTCAGTATGTTGAACGTACTAGCCGGAATTCGACAACACAGTCTCGACGATCATAAGGCCTTGCGACTATGTTGAAAGTGAATAAATAATGGTTCAATAACTCGATTCTTCATTCACGTGGCAGTTGAATGAGGGTGATTTTGATGAAGATAATAAATAGAAAAGAGGTGTATTGATCATTTAATCATTGAATAGGAAGCCTTTGATCCACTTTCTGAGAGCATTGAATCATTTGGTTCGAAAGAGGTGGAAAAAGGTCATAGCACTAGCACCTGAACGCTTACTCTTACTGCTTCAGGTTCACCTCTTTTGTTAGGATTGGCTGCCTTGAGGTTCTTGTTTGGAGTCATTTGTTTATCACGGAACAATTCCCCCCTCAATCCCTGCCGTAGTTAAAAAGATAATGGATTTTAATTTACGACAAAATCCTTATTTCAAAACGATGTATTTACAAGAGTGGCGGCTGTGTGCTCATATTATTATATAAACATTAGGTATTAGGTATAAGTGTATATGAGTTAATAACACATAAACTGTTACTATGATTAGGTTGCGTTCGGCAAACAAATTTTTAAACGAGAGGCTGTTTGTAATACCTATTATATTATATAAATTTCAAATTAGTTATATATATATGTATATATTATCTAGAAAAACAAACGTAAAAGTATATCTTTAAATCTTATCTTATTTTATTGTTATTCTTTTTAAAACATTTTCAATAACTTAATCATTATTTACATATAATAAAAATATATTTAATTATGAAAGATGTGGGTAGCAATAATAATGGCATGTTATAGTTAAAATAAAACATTTTAAAATTAATAAATTTACTTTTAAAATCAAATAAATATATTAATTTTAATAATTTTAACTAAAACGAAACATAAAAATAAATACGTAGAGAATTATTACATTTCAACAAATACACATATAATAATATAATAATGTTTATAATAACAAAAATAATTTAGA
>JBBPBS010000207.1:402971-422296 GCA_037974835.1 Cicer judaicum
TTTTTTAAAACATAATTTAATTTCTAAAATATTACTAATATTTTCAAAACTAATATTTTATAAAATCAAGTAATTAATCTTTTTAAAATACATTAATCATTAAGATTCTCATATTCAAAATAATCACTATAATTATACTTATAAATTTTAAATACTCAAATTAAAATACTATCATCATTAGAGAATATTTAAAATTATAAAATAAATAAATATAACATCAAATTATTTATCTATAATAATATTTAATTAAGAAAATAATTTATTATAAATTTTGGGGTGTTACATGTTTTTTCTTTGTTTGAGCTAACCATGCACGGTAGAGCTCGAAGATTGTAATGATTATATTCTACTACAATTATTGGAAGAGTAAGATACTTCTCTTATATTTGATGAATTACACATAATTGAGGGTAAAATCTTGAGAGATACATTTTTACAAGATCACCCTCATATGTGTCCTCTTAGGTGTGACTTTTGCGGAGAAGGACATAGGAATGCAATTTTTTTAGTACTGTGTCCCACCACTAGAAGATTGATCATAGAAGCAGAAGAAGAAAAGTGTTACATGAAAAAGATTAATTTGGAACAAATTCTACCTCCCAAAATTCTATCCAAAGAATTAGATGACAAGGACTTTCACCTCAAAGATGTTTTGGGTTAATTCATGTAGAATAAGATGGTTTTAATTGAAATATTTGAAAGTCAATGTGAGAAGTTATTTGAGCAAGTGGTTGAGCTCGAAAAGTTGGAAGAGAAGTTGAGGATTGAAGATGACTTTATTGTTGTGGTAGAAGAAGATAAGCAAGAGAAAAAAAGGAACAAGGAAAAGAAAAAGGAAGAGATTGATGAAGTTCTTGATATAATCTTTGCCTTGTCCATCATTGTCCAATTGAAAAGGACATGGAAGCATCACCGTTTATTTCTCAAATTCATGGAATTTCTACTAAACAAATAAAAAAGAAGGGTGATGTGTTCTTTCTGTCATATATGCCACTATGACAACGGTTGAGGTTCCTAGCTAATGACTTTAAAGAAGCTCTTTGTGGGAGGCAACCCATAGGTAGAGTTAACTTTTATTTCTGCAATCTTATTTTTGTTATTTGAATTTGTTTCTTTTTAATTGTGTTAGAAAGTGCACTATGATGAAGAATTGTTAACAACTTCAAGTTAGTCTTAACTTAATTGTTTGTGATTTGAAGTTTTAAATTATAATTCTCTGATATATTCATTGTTTAATTTGATGAGTTTCACTTATGCATAAATTGTTGAATACGCATTGGTTGTGGAAGTCTTAATATTCTTTAAAAATAATTGTAATGACATGTTTAGCAGCAATTTGAAAGTTCATATTCTCTCTTATTATCCTAGTTGTGAGCTTTTGAGCCTAAACACTTTAATGCTTTTTCTTTGACTATACTGACTTGTGTTATATCTTCAGAGCTTGCACTAATTCGACTTGCATCACTTGTGATTTATGCATACATTGAGGCAATTTTGTTTAGTTGTTAAAGGATTTCTAACTATCCTATGCAAATTTTTATCCTTTCCTAGCCCCTTTGAGCCTTGCTTTTTTCTTTCAGTTATGAGCCACATTACAAGCCAGAGAATTGACTTAATTTAATCACTTTACTTGGAGTTAAGTAGTAAATTTTTTGTCTCGTCTTGGTAAATTTCTAAGTTTAGGGTTGTTCCTGGGATAACAACCTTTTAAGTTTGGGGTTGTGATTCTAAAAAATAAATAAAATAATAAAAAATAAATAAATAAAAAGAAGGAAAAGGAAAAAAAATTAGTTTGTGAACTTTAATGAATAACAACTTTTTGATTCTTTTGCCAATGTTTGAGAATCTCCACAATAAAAATGAGAAAGAAAAAAATGTAGAATAATATAAAAATATGCACCTAACTCCAAGTAGTAAAACCTAATATCCCAAAAATATCCTACCCATACCCAAGCCCCATTACAACCTGAAAGTCCTCCAAAAGTGTATGTATTTGTTGCATTTTGATTGCTAACTAGATTTTTTTCAAGCCAATGGTAGAATAGTGCATGTTCTAGGATTTGAGTAATAAATTCATAAATCTTTCTAAACACTTGAGATAAATTTTCGTGAGATTGTGTGAAGAGAGTGTTGAACTGGATGCATGAATGCTAAGTTTAAAAATACTATTGTTTTAATTTATTTATTATACGAACGCAACCTTTGAGAATCACATATTGATTTGGTAAAGTTTCCTAAAGGCAGAAAAACACTCAAGAACACATGGGTATATAAGATAAAGGCAGAAGAGAATAGTTCTCAACCAAGATAAATGCAAGATTGGTTGTAAAAGGTTTTAATCAAAGAAAATTTATTGACTTTGATGAAATTTTTTGACATGTGGTGAAGATGTCCTCTATCTGAGTTGTGCTTGATTAGCAACTTGTTTGATCCAACAAGTTGAAGAACTTGATGTGAAAACCGCATTCCTTCATGGATATTTGGAGGAAGAGATCTATATGGAGCAACTAGAGGGTTTCAAAGTTAAAGGTAAAGAGCCGCTTGTGTGTAAATTGAAGAAAAGCTTGTATAGGCTCAAGCAAGCACCTCGACAATGGAACAAGAAATTTGATTCTTTCATAGAGAAACATGGGTACATAAAAACAACTTCTAACCATTGTGTGTTTGCCAAGAAACTGTCTGATGATGGTTATATTATTCTCATGTTATATGTGGATGACATGTTGATTGTTGGTCATGACACTAAGAAGATTCAATATCTAAAGAAAGATTTGAACAAGTCTTTTGCATTGAAAGACTTAGGTCTTGCAAAGATTATTTTGGGCAAGAGAATAACTCGTGATAAGAACAATAATAAATTGTGGGCATGACAATAATTATTAATTTTGTTTTATCAAAATAAAAATAATAATAGTAAACCAAAAACATAAATAAAGGGACCAATGGGTTTGACCCATGTGCGAATCCTAATTGTTAATAAAATAAAATAAAAAAGGAAGGGAGGATGGGCAGCCGTAGAACCAAAGATTAAACACAACAACAACCTATATTGTTTGACACCGGTGATCGATAACTATTCCGGAAAAGTTTCTCCGTTTTTGTCCAAAGTTCAGTATGTGGTTTTACCATTTTATTTTTATTGACCGAATTTCGAATTTAGGTTTTTAGTATATTCGTATAATTTATTTTGACGTTTACCCATAAAATGTGTAGTTAGATCGATTGAAGGACAACGAGTTAAAGAACAAATATTGTTTGCTCGTAGAATCGTATTCGTGTGTGAAAGCTTCAAAATAAGGTAAAGAGTGAGACAACGTTTGAATTCATAAGTATAATGTAATGTGAGATGAACAGGAAAACTGTATTTTCCAACGATTTATTCGGGGCTCGCTACGTACGGAAGTAGCCCTTTGAGTGATAAATTGATTAATGTAAACATATGGGAATTGTGAGATTAAAATATGGAATAGAAATACTTATAAGGTGTTGATTGATTTCACTTCGTTAAATGTGTGGTATTTGATATTATTGTGATGTTTGGTTTATTTTTATTAAATGTGAGATATTTGATATTATTGTGATATGGGATGTCTAATGAATTTTATGTATATGTTTGATTATACGAGTTTATGTGATGTGATAATACAAAGTGAATTCATATTAATAAGTTAGGTGATTTTGATGATGTATAATTAATAATAATGATGTTATAAATTTGTGATGAGCCTATGTGATGATGTATAATCGATGATATTGATGCTATAAATTTGTGATGAGTTTATGTGATAAGATATGATTAATGATAGTGAAGTTGTGAATTTGTGATGAGAATACTGAAGAAACCCCATAATTGGTGAAATAATTGTGATTCCAATTTGTGTTTGAGATGACGGCCTTAATGGAGTATCATAGCCCAACAAGCGGAGAAAATAAATATTGGGGAAGTACAAATGAATGAGCCTAATCGTGGCACTATGTTGTCAAGCCTTAAGGCAAGATTGTTAGACCTTTGATGTATTCTGGTGGAGAATTCCTAGGTAAATTTTGAATATATGTTGATAAATTTTGAGTAAATTTTGTTATATGAACGCTTTCTATGATGTGTTGGTTTGATAGATATTATATTTAATTAGCGATATAAATAATAAATATTTTATTCTATTATTTTATATATTTTTCTAAAAATAAAAGTATTTTTGTGTAATATTTTAAAGAACAAGATTTTATATGATTTTAAGTGTATATGTGAGTAGGTAATTAATATGATATTTTCTTATATGTTTGACTAATGTGAAGTGTGTATATATTTATATTTTAATCATTTTTAAGTATCTCTTATTTTTATTATTTCTAAATATATCTACTTTTAATTATTTATTCTATAAATAATGATCTTGAGATCGTAGTAATATTGTGTTCGATTTTCTTTGTTTTTATATACTTAATTTGGAATTGTGATTATATATATATATATATATATATATATATATATATATTATGATTTAGTAATTAACATAAAATATTGTTGTTATATCTATTTATTTTATAATTTTGACTATTTTCTAAGATGATGGTATTATTATAATATGAATATTTTGAGAAATAAGTATAATTGTAGGGATTATTTTGAATGTGAAAGTTTCATACATTACTAATATATTTTTTTATATATTGATTATTTTAATTACTCTAATTTATAAAATATTAGTAACGTTTGGAAAATTAAATGGTGCTTTGAGGAATATTAAAAAGGAGATTAAACAATTATTAATTTTATTTCAACAAAATAAAAATAATAATTGTAAAATAAAAACATAAATAAAGAAACCTTGTGAACCCTAATTTTTACTAAAATAAAACAAAACAAATAAAAGGGATGGGAGTTGGACGGGCAGCCGTAGAACCAAAGAGTAAACACAACAACAACCTATCGTTTGACACTGGTGATCCATAACTGTCGCAGAAAAGTTTCTCTGTTTTCGTCCAAATTATAGTATGTTGTTTTACTCATTTATCTATTCAATTAAACACAATTTTTCATATTTTTAACAACCCGAATTTCTCCTTAAAATACCCAATTTCTCAGTTTACAGAAATCCTTATTTTGCACTGTTCTCCTTCACCGTAAGTCCAATTTGAGTGAAACCAACGCCAAAACAACCGTGTGAAAAGTGGCTATATTATCCAATGATTGGGTTTCTAATTTATGGTAATTTTCTTTGACCGAATTTCGAATTTAGTTTTTAGAGTATCTTCTCATAATTTATTTTTAATGTTTACCCATAAACTATCGAGTTAGATCGATTGAAGGACAAAGAGTCAATGAACAAATGTTGTTTGCTCGTGGAATCGGTGTGTGAAAGTGTAACACCCCGATTTTTAACAGCGAGTGTCTATTTCTTTTTTTAAAACAAAGAAATAAATTAGGAAATACTTTTGGATAAATATTTAAGTCGTACACAATGACAAATGAGTCAACATAATTTACAAGCAACGAAATAGTTTTTGAAATACGAATCCAAAGTATTTACACATCAAAAAGTGGTACATGGAACCCATCGAAAATAAAATGTCAAGCTGACAATATTGGTATAGGTACAGTCTTCCAAATTAAAATAAACACAACCCAAAAAGAAAGACGTCTAGTCCCTATACATCAACCTAATCTGATCATACTACTAAAACTGTACAACCCGAGTGATCTCCACGTGCCCCACAAGATCCTCCTAACACAGCTCCAGTCAGGTGTGTCCAATTACATTCCCATATACATGGTACTAACCGGTAGGATGGCCCTGGTTCTCATTTGAGGGCAAAGCCCATGTTTCCACAATAGTTGTAAAGGGTCACCAACAAAAATTAACAATTAACACATAACATTTAAGTTTTTAAATGCACAAAATAACCTTTCAACTTAGCATGAACCTTAAAAGGGTTTCCATATGCCAAACATTCATAAACAAGGTTGAAAAATGAAGGTTTTAACAAAACAACACTGTTGTATTTGAAGACAGCATCTCTGTATTCGAATACAAGGTTGTTTCAGCATTCAGCAGCAAAAACAACATGTCTATATTCGAATACAACAGTCTGTATTCAACTACACAGTAAGTCAGTGGCAAAAATAGCATGTCAGTATTCGAATACAGCTTGCTGTATTCGAATACACATCAGACAACAACAGAAAAACAACAAAATTCAGCAAAATTCAGCTTTTTAAAGGGTTTTGAAACCAATCAACACTTACACACAAATCCAAACAATCACACTTAACAATTATAGGGCATTCACCACGACATCTTGAGTTTCGAAATGGTTTTGCAATCAATCACACATACAAACAATTTCAAAACATCCAAACCTGGCAATTATAACACAATCACCACCACAACTTGAGTTAAAACACTCAATCATAATCTTAAATCAAACATGACTCGTGTGCCAAGCACCCTAATGCAATGCGTATATGCCAAAATGCACGGACTCGGAATTCCAAACCAAAACTCTCCTCGAAGGGGCGTAAATCATAATTGTACCGCCTATCACAGGTCGAAGTACTAAATTACCAAGGTGCCACCTATCACGGGTCAGCACGATTTACGAAAAACGAAATCGTAAATGCACCGCCTATCACAGGCCGGAGTACTATTTACCAAGGTGCCACCTATCACGGGTGAGCACGATTTACCAAAAATGTGCAGCTTATCGCAGACCTTACACAACGCGAGAATCCCCGCAAGGATAAGATGAACCAACAAATCACATGGAATCATCTCGTGGCCCATCCGGTCACCACTATCACCAAGGCCCATCCGGTCGCCATGAGCTATGAAATGCATGAGCATACTCTGACTCTATCCACGACAATCGTTAAGTAAATGCAGATATTAAAAGATTCCCCATTTTTAATACTCATTTAACTCTTAACAATTTTCATGACAATCATTAAGTAAACAGAGATATTAAAAGATTCCCCATTTTTAATACTCGTTTAACTCTAACAATTTTGACGAAAATCATTATGTAGATACATATATTAAGAGATTCCCCATTCTTAATACTCATTTAACTCTAACAATTTTGACGACAATCATTAAGTAAATAAAGATATTAAGAGATTCCCCATTCTTAATACTCATTTAACTCTAACAATTTTCACTACAAACATTAAGTAAACAGAGATATTAAAAGATTCCCCATTTTTAACACTCGTTTAACTCTAATGATTTTCAAATTCCACACAGAACATACTCAGACATATTCTCAAATTCAATCTAGAATTCACACCAAATCACATCAATTCATTTTTACACAAAATCCACAGAAACACATCTCAAAATTTATAAATATTAATTATGAACACGTCAAACACGACAACCACAAAATTATCTCAACCCACCACTCAAACACATCAAATTTCATTTCCTCAAAATCACACATAAATGAGTTAAATTCATTTTCCATGAAACACTCATCAATATCACCAAAACCCAACTCTAAAATTTCACCCATAAAAGCATTATATTCATTTTCCCCAAATCAACACTTCAACCCTAACAAATTTCTTTTCCACACAACCACAAATAAGTCCCTAAATGCAAACTAAAAATTTGAAAGGAGCCCTTACCTTAACGTTAGCTTTAACGAGCGATTACGGTACCGCGAATAATTCCGGTAAAATCTTCGCTCATGACGTTGCTTCTAAAGTTAGTTCACTAGTACCGTAGAGTGGAGGTTTGTGTTTGACGGTTTGTAAATCCCCCACACCGTTTTTCTTCGTTTTCGAATCATAGAGGATGAATGAAGCTGAGAAATCCTTGCCTTCTCACCCACCAAGCCTTGGGTTCCTTTTCTTGAATCCAAAGATATAAAAGAAAGCAAAAGAGGAAGAAGAGAGAATTGATTTTTCGCGAGGCAGGGATAAGAAGTTTTCTATTTTCTTTCTCTGTTTCCTTTTTCCTTTCTTTTTCATTTTCCTTTCTTTTTACTTTCCTTCTATTTCCCTCCATCTTATATATATATATATATATATTACATACAATATTACTAATAATAATAATATATAATATATATAATTAAACCTAAACCAATAAATATCTAAATATCTAAATATTTAGGTATTTATTGGTTTAGGGTTTAAATATCTATATAATCATATTATAATAATATCATCATATTAGAAAATAGTCAAAATTATAAAATAAATAGATATAACAACAATATTTTATGTTAATTACTAAATCATAATATATATATGTATATATATATATATATATAATCACAATTCCAAATTAAGTATATAAAAACAAAGAAAATCAAACACAATATTACTACGATCTCAAGATGATTATTTATAGAATAAATAATTAAAATAAAATATATTTAGAAATAATTAAAATAAAAGATACTTAAAAATGATTCAAATATAAATATGTACACACTTAACATTAGTCAAACATATAAGAAGACATCATATTAATTACCAACTCACATATACAATTAAAATCATATAAAATCTTGTTCTTTAAAATATTACACTAAAATACTATTATTTTTAGAAAAATATATAAAATAATAAAATAAAATATTTATTATTTATATTGCTCATTAAATATAATACCTATCAAACTAGTACATCAAAGAAAGCATCCCTATAACAAAAATTACTCACAAAATTTATCAACATATATTCTAAAATAATTTTAACATCAAATTTATTATTTAAAATCCTATCTAATTAATAAAATAGTTTATTATCAAATTTATGGTGTTACAATTCTCCCCTTGTTAAAGAATTTCATCCTTGAAATTTGCGGTGAGTGAACTAATATCTAACTTACCACCCTCAAGATTCAAACTTATTCTCTAAATATATTTAAGATATTCAATCTCCAATTAAGCACAACATGTAGAAAATCAACTAACATAGCATGATAGACTAACATGACAAAATAAATCAATTAAACACACAACATTTATCATTCAATTATGAAATAAAATGTCTATCACATTTATCATTCAATTATGAAATAAAATATCTAGCACATTTATCATTCAATTATGAAATAAAATACCATAGAGTTACTCACTGTAATTTACATATAAAACATAACATATAGATTTTGCCAATAATAACGTAGTTCATTTAGTTTAGTTAAATGAAACACATTCCAAGTACGATGTCAATTTCAACTGGTTCTTTCAAACCAAATATTACTAGTTTCAGTCCTTAAAATAAAATCTAAATCATATCACCAACATTCAACAAATTTAACTTAGTTATGACAAAGAGAGCAATTTTTATAATATTAAACGCATCTAACAACTTAATAATATTATAATAATTTATAATCAGTTACTCTATTAAAACGTACTCTATATATAATCAAGGAGAAAAAAAAACTAATGATAGAGATACTATTTCCTAATAACATATATTTACTAATTAAATTCATTTAATTGATATAAGCAATGAACATGTTTTTTAACTATTTAAAAAATAAAATTAAAAGGTACTTGTAACAAAATAATGAGTCATCGTCCTCTTTTATTGACAATGAGTCATCGGGGTAGCTAGTCCCTCCTACTCATGTAGTCAATTACTTAAGGAACTATAACTGCAGTCATTCAAATTCAAATATGAATAATTAAAAGTATCTTTAACATGGTTCAGGAGTGCGAAGGCGGCGCCACAACTCCTAATCCTTACTTCAAGTTAAAAACACACATAATTACACATTCACAATAATTTATTTGTAATTTATAACTAGGTACAACAACAAAAGAAAGGACAATAACATCAATATATAATCAATAATTCGATTGAAGAAATATAGAACTATTCCACTTTTAAATGCTCTCGACTACTCTAACTCTATACACTTATTCCCAAAAATTAGAACACTTGAAACACAAACAATTTCATATTTACATAATCATATACATGCATGTAACTAATTCATCGATTGACATCATGATGTAGAATATTCTCATACCGATTCAATATTTACAAATTGATCACAAATAAATTATTAATTGACTTTTCTTTTAATCAATTTTTTTTTATCATTTAACAAAGATTGAAACAAAGATTTTTCAATTAGTAGGTAAAGTATGCAACTATTTTTACTCCAAGTTAATATAACAATCATAAAATTAAGATAAATCTCGTAGTACATAAATTATTTTGGTGGTTAATCAATACTCTAAAATTTGATTGCAAACACTTAAATTATTTAAAAAGGATCACTAATCTTTTAACACCAAAATAATAATTTTTCTTTGTAATTTCAAATTTTTCCTTGGATTACTTCTTAATAAATCTTACGATTTTTTTAAATACTTTTAAAAATCAACAAGACTACTAAAATTTCACCAATATTTTTCCCACCAAAATACCTCTCAAGATACTTCCTATCTAACTCAAAGTTTAGAACGAAACATCCTTTTTTCTCTAAATTGAGTTTCAAGAGAATAATAATAATTTGTACCTAGTAAAAGTCAATCCTTTAAGTTTTAAACATATAATCCATATAGAAATCAATGTTTCAATCAATTAGTTATTAGATCAAACACTTTAAACAAATACATATCCAACCTAAATATTTTAAATTGATTAAGGGTGAAAGTCGAACTTTAAAACAACTAACTAGTGAGGTATGACATTTGATAACTAAGATTACGGGAATGAGATTAATAACTTGAAACGTCCAGCTGGTCAATCAAAATTATTACCTCCAGCGATTACGGCAATGTTACCTCACGATCTTCACGCCCCCCCCCCCCCCTTTCCCTCATGGAAATCTAGCGAGTTTTTGCCCTCCGTGGATTCGAGCCCGGTACCTAGGGGATAGGTACCGCCTCATCAAAATCCCACTACCATGGAGGGCCGGGGTGTTACATTGCCAAAAACTGATGTCAAGGGTGGAAGGTTGTCTTGGGTTACGGCAAAATTAGAGTGGTTTTGGGGTTTTGGGGATTTAAGGATATTAAGAGTTGTTTGGATAAATAGAAATCAACCATAACTAAACGATTAAGGAAAAGGAATGAAGGTGCCGGATTGCCAGAAAACGTTTTCGAAAGGTGGAAGGTCGGTGGTCTAGGGTGATGGAAAAATCATAATGGTTTGGGAGTATTGGGACTAGCTGCTGTTTTAGGTCAAGTGACAATACTTTCTTGTCATTTTTATACCCTAAATTTGATAATAAACTATTTTATTAATTAGATGGGATTTTACATAATTAATTTGGATGTTAAAATTATTTTAGAACATAAGTTGATAAATTTTGTGAGTAATTTTTGTTATAGGGATGCTTTCTATGATGTACTGGTTTGATAGATATTATATTTAATGAGCAATATATATAATAAATATTTTATTTTAGTGTAATATTATAAAGAACAAGATTTTATATGATTTTAATTGTATATTTGAGTTGGTAATTAATATGATAATAGTAAAACATAAATAAAGAGACCAATTGATTTGACTTTATAAACCCTAGAGTAAACATAACAACAACCTATCCTTTTACACCGGTAATCGATAACTGTTACGTCAATTAAACATAATTTTCCAGATTTTTAACAATCCCAATTTCTCTCTAAAATACCCGACTTCTTTGTTTGTAGAATTCGTTATTTTGCACCGTTCTCCTTCACCGTAAGTCCGATTTGAGTGAAACCAACGCCAAAACGACCATGTGAAAAGTGGCTATATTATCCACTAATTGGATTTCTGATATATGGTAATTTTCCTTGACCAAATTTAGAATTTATTTTTCAGAGTATCTTCTCATAATTTATTTTTGACGTTTACCCATAAGGTACTCTTGATTTCGTAAACTATCGAGTTAGAATGATAGAAGGACAATGAGTCAATGAACAAAGGTTGTTTGCTCGTGGAATTGTATTCGTGTGTGAAAGCATCAAAGTAGGGTAAGGGGTGAGAGAGCTTTTGAATTCAGGAGTATAATATAATTTGAGATGAACAAGAAAACCAAATTTCCCAACAATTCAGTCGGGGCTCGCTACGTACGGCAGTAGCCCTTTGAGTGATAAATTGATTAATGTAAAAATATGGGAATTGTGAGATTAAAATATGGAATAGAAATATTTATAAGGTGTTGATTGATTTAACTTCTTTAAATGTGTGGTATTTGATATTATTGTGATGTTTGATTTACTTTTATTAAATGTGAGATATCTGATATTATTGTGATATTGGATGTTGAATGAATTTTATATATATATATATATATATATATATATATATATATATATGTTTGGTTAGACATGTTTATCTGATGTGATAATAAAAAGTGAATTCATTTTGATAAGTTTATGTGATTATGATGATGTATAATTAATAATAATGATGTTATAAATTTGTGATTAGCCTATGTGATGATATATGGTTGATGATAGTGATGTTATAAATTTGTGATGAGTTTATGTAATTTGATTAATGATAGTGACGTTGTGAATTTGTGATGTAAATATTGAAGTAACCCCATAGTTGGTGAAACAATTGTGATTCAAATTTGTGTTTGAGATTAAGGTTTTAATGGAGTATCATAGGCCAACGAGGGGAGAAAATAAATATTGAGAATTTGAGAAGTGAAGATTATTTTGTCATCATATAGGTAGGGCCTGACAAGTCTAGTGATTCCAGGGAAGTACAATTGAATGAGCCTGATCGTGGCGGTCTGCTGTCGAGCCTTAAGGCAAATTGTTAGACCTTGGAGGTATTCGGGTGGGGAATTCCTAGGTGACTTGGAGGTAGCACTCTAAATGTCGGGAGCTACCACACAACACATGTTTACCTCGACTGTCATGTATATCTATCTCGTATTGAGTTGAGGGGATCTACGAGGACAGGGCCAATTTGAATTGTCCGTCCACCGGGATGGTTGCATAGTATCAACCTCCTAACCAAGTACTTCAGAGTTACAATGGTACCACATTGCTATGTAGAGTCTAAGCTCATGCATAGCATTGCATTTTATTGTAATTGTTTTGTTGTTATTAATATGTATCGTGTGTGGTGATAATTTCTCTTAGACAATTTGATGTTACAATGAAATCTATTTATTTTCCTTGAGTTATTTTGAACTTTGATTGTGATATTTTCTTGATGGAATATTTGTGTAATGATACGGTCCTATTATGATTGTTTGCGTGTTCTTCTTACTTGTATTACACTATGATCATGATTTCAAAACTCACCTCCTTTGTTGTTTATGTTTGACTGGTTGGGCCATGTGTTTGCGAAATCACAGTTATTATAGGTTAATGAGTCTCAAAGTTAAAGTTTGGGAGAAACCCCGCTCTGATAGGTGATACTGGGAATAACGGTTTTAATTTGTATTTTACTTATTTAATTTAAATTGAATTTTTTTGTATGAAAACCTTAGAAATACTAGTTAGTTTTTAGAATTAAATCAAATAATTATACTTAAATCAAGCATACCGAGATTGCACTATATTAATGGATAAAATAAGTTTAAAGTGTTTGTGTTTTTATTTTTGAGAAACGTGATATCCTAAATTAAATATAAAGTTTTTATTTTCTTGAAAATATATTTTTATTTATCCGCTGCGAATTTTATAGGAATATGATATAAATTATTTTATATATTATTTTGGGATTTAGGGTGTCACATTAGTGGTATTAGAGCAGGTCTGTCCAATCAGGCCGACTGGGTCGAATGTCGATTATGTATTACGAATGTCAGTCATGTCAATTGTGTTAAGGGTTATATGCTTTTGTATGATTATATATATTTTTGAGATTACTAATTAACTGTTTATTATTTTCTTACACTGATTGTGTTATGGATTCTAAATTTCTACCTAAATGAATAAATAAACCATGAAATTACTTGTTAAAATTTGAGTTACTTTTAATTGTTAACAAGATTATGTTAGTACTTGTTGCTTATTGCTTGTCTATCGAACTATGATTTTTGCACTCTTGTTTTATATGAATAGTTGGAAGTAATAATTTTGATTGACCAGTTGTATGTTTCAATTTATTAATCTCATTCACACGCAATCTTAGATATCAAATGTCATACCTCACTAGTTAGTTGTTTTAAAGTTTGACTTTCACCCATAATCAATTTAAAATATTTAGTTTTGATATGTATTTGTTTAAAGTGTTTGATCTAATAACTAATTGATTGAAACATTGATTTCCGTATAGATTATATATTTAAAAATTCAAGTATTGACTTTTACTAGGTACAAATTATTATTATTCTGTTGAAACTCAATTTAGAGAAAAGAAAGATGTTTCATTCTAAACTTTGAGTTAGATAGGAAGTATGACTCTTACGTTTAAAGTTATAATTTTGACTAAATATTTATTATTTTTATTTTATGTTGGCTTGTGTTAAAAAAAATCAATTTTAAACTGTGAATGTTAACTTTAAATCACTTGAAAGTATTGATGGTTGTATCTAGATGAGTAGAGTTTTGATATTGGTTTTGAAAATAATTTAGAATGTTTATCATGATTTAGATAGTATAAATCTCATATTATTAGCAATAGTAATTCTTGAATATTAGTGGTTGGTATAACTTAGAATTTTTAAAAAATGACATTTTGAAGTTTACTTATATTGTATGATGAAAATAACTTTTGTTTGAATTACTCTTGATTATTTTAAAGAAAATAAATTGAGTTATAATTTTGTTGATTTATATAATAACAATAATTTTATGCTACTGAATTTATTTAATGATTAAAACAACTTAAAATCTATCGTATGTTTTACTATGTTTTGTTTTTAAGAAAATTGAAAAGAGTTGTTGTTATCTTGGCTTAGGGGGCTGGTATGAACATTGAATCATGAGGGTGTTGGGATATTTATTTGAAATGATTGATTTTCTGATTATGATATTATGAACTTATTAGAGTTTGACTCGACGTTAGAGTTTAATAAATCTTCAGTGTTTTACAATAGTACTAATGATAAAATGTCTACTAATTGAGAAAGAGAAGGAAAAAGAAGGGGAAAAAAACAAAGTTTTTAAAAATCTTCTCAATAGTAAAATTTATAACACCCTAAATTTGATAATAAACTATTTTGTTAATTAAATAGGATTTTAAATTATTAATTTGATGTTAAAATTATTTTAGAATATATGTTGATAAATTTTGTGAGTAAATTTTGTTATATGGATGCTTTCTATGATGTGTTGGTTTGATAGATATTATATTTAATGAGCAATATAAATAATAAATATTTTATTTTATTATTTTATATATTTTTCTAAAAATAATAGTATTTTAGTGTAATATTTTAATGAACAAGATTTTATATGATTTTAATTGTATATGTGAGTTGATAATTAATATGATATTTTCTTATATGTTTGACTAATGTTAAATGTGTTCATATTTATATTTTAATCATTTTTAAGTATCTCTTATTTTAATTGTTTCTAAATATCTCTTATTTTAATTATTTATTCTATAAATAATTATCTTGAGATCATAGTAATATTGTGTTCGATTTTCATTATTTTTATATACTTAGTTTGGAATTGTGATTATATATATATATTATGATTTAATAATTAACATAAAATATTTTTGTTATATCTATTTATAATTTTGACTACTTTCTAATATGAGAGTATGAATATTTTGAGAAATAATTATAATCGTAGGGATTATTTTGAATGTGAAAGTTTCAGTCATTAGTAATATGTTTTATTATATATTGATTATTAATTTATAAAATATTAGTAACGTTTGGAAAACTAAATGGTGCTTGGAGGAATATTAAAAAGGAGATTACACAATTATTAATTTTATTTCAACAAAATAAAAATAATGATAGTAAAACAAAAATATAAATAAAGAGATCTTGTGAACCCTAATTTGTACTAAAATAAAACAAAACAAAGAAAAGGGAAGGGAGTTGGATGGGCAGTCGTACAACCAAAGAGTACACACAACAACAACCTATCGTTTTTGACATCATTGATCGATAACTGTTCCATAAAAGTTTCTCCGTTTTCATCCAAATTTGGGTATGTTATCTCATTCATTTAACTCGTCAATTAAACATAATTTTCCAGATTTTTAAGAACCCCAATTTCTCTCTAAAATACCCGATTTCTCCATTTACAGAAATCCTTATTTTGCACCGTTCTCCTTCACCGTAAGTCCGATTTTAGTGAAACCAACGCCAAAACGACCGTGTGAAAAGTGGCTTTATTATCCACTGATTGGGTTTCTGATTTATGGTAATTTTCCTTTACCGAATTTCGAATTTAGTTTTTAGAGTATTTTCTCATAATTTATTTTTAACGTTTACCCATAAACTATCGAGTTAGATCGATTGAAGGACAAAGAGTCAATGAAAAAAGGTTGTTTTCCCGTGGAATCGTATTCGTGTGTGTGACACCCTAAACCCAAATTGAAATAAAAAGTAAAATGCACTAGTTTTGAAAGACATTCGCAGCGGTTCCAAAATTGAGTATAAAAATTTTCATTTAAACTATAAAGTTCAGGACGTCACATTCACACTTATACTAAATGCTTGCATCAAAATTTTCAATTAAAAATCCTTTATTGTCGAATATAGTAGAGGCTTATTAAATAAATTTTTTTAACATAAAAACACGTTCTAAACTTAAAGACAATTAATTTCTACATCCGAATAAAAGATGAAAATAACACAATTGATCGATCGAATTTACAAAAATCTAAATTAATTCACAACTCAACAGAATACGATAGATTACTCCCACCCAATATCACCTATCAGAGCGTGGATAATCAACCAATAACCTGAAGTGACTGCGCTCTCGCAAGCGCCACACACAAGCAACGAGGGGTGAGCTTCGAAAACATGTAATAGTATAAAATAATTAAGAAGAACTCGTAAAATATATTAAACACCATTTCATTTCAAATCACAATCAATAAGAATAATCAAGGTAAAATATTGATACAATCCATAACATCAAGTAAGTAAACACACAAATCAAGTAATGTTATGCATGCTCTTATACTCTAGACTCTTCCTCTTTCTTTAGTACCATTCTAACTCTGAAGTACTTGGTTAGGAGGCTTGATACTATGCCACCACACAAGTGGACGAACAATTCAATTTGGCTGTGTCCTCATAGATCCCCTCAACTCAACCCGAGACACATATACGCGACAGTCGAGGTAAAAGTGTGTTGCATGGTATCTCCCTACATTTGGAGTGCTACCTCCAAGTCACCTAGGAGTTCCCCACCCGAATACCTCCAAGGTCTAACAATCTTGCCCTAAGGCTCAACAACAGACCGCCATGATCAGGCTCATTCAGTTGTACTTCCCCAGAATTACTAGGCTTGTCAGGCCCTACCTATATGATGACCAAATAATCTCCACTTCAAAAATTATCAACATCTATGTTCTCCCCTCATTGGCCTAGGTTACTCACTCCATTAAGAGAACCATCATTGGCACGGGTTGAATTCATCACAATTCAATATGCATTTCGTGATATTCATCAAGGTGGTAACATCATAATTCAACAAGTAATCATCAATGCATATTATCATAGTCATATATCACATTCAAAATTTATCACCATAATACACAAACACCAACAATATATAATTTTCACTCACATATAATAATACTAAATCATTCACACACACTACTTCAATTGAAATTGAATTAATAAAAATTCATCATATTTTATATCATATAAAAATATCCAGGTAGATATAAACAAAACATAGAATACATCAAATACACAATTCTACAATAATTCAACTACCACACAATCTTCAAAATTTAAATCAAACAACACCCTATAAAAGTTTCTAACTGGTATTTTAATATCACCAAATTCAAGTTTTCTCATTAGTCAATTATTACTCAAAGGACTTCAGCCTTACACAGCGAGCCCCGAATGAATTATGGGAAATCTGGTTTTCCCGTTCATGTCACTTAATTTACACTCATGTATTCGAACTCTCTCTCACCCCGTAACTCATTTGGCGGTCTGGTATTATAAGACATTAATTTCAGCAACGTCGGAGCAATCCAGAAATTAATTGTTTGAAAGCGAGTCCAGAGAATAACCAAATCGCAACTGATAATTTGCGATGATGATAAAAATGTCAAATATGTAATAAATGATATTAAGAGCAAAAGCATAATTGAAATTATGGAAGGAAGAAAAAATAATGGTCGGAGGTGTAACACCCCAATTTCTCTTTACCTTATTTTAAATAGTATAATGATACAATACTATATTTTTATTTTATTTTTATATATGAGTGTTAATATGTGTTTCAATTGGTATCTTTAACACTAATAAAATGGGTTAATGATAAGAATAACTATAGTCATAATAATAATAAATAAGAATAATAATAAATAATAAATAATAATAATAATAGTAACCATTACAATAAATAATAATAATAATAATAATAATAATAATAATAATAATAATAACTCTAGTAGTGAGAATGGGCAATGGCCACAAAAAGCCCATGTTTTCTAGCAGGCCTTGATCACCAACCCTAAGTTACCCACATATATATATGTAGAAGTGATAGGCTAAATAGGTTTTAAAAAAAATTCTGCCGTGCTTTCCATTCCAATTCCCAAGCGTACTTTCCCTTCCAAGCACAGTGTTGTGCACACACATTGGTAATTACCAAAAACAAGCCTTATACATTGCTAATTTCCAAAAAAAGAAGAAAGAAGGATTTGTTGTTGCCGTATTGCCTCCAGACTTGTTTCATTAACCACACACATTGGTAATTACCAAAAACAAGCCTTATACATTGCTAATTTCCAAAAAAAGAAGAAAGAAGGATTTGTTGTTGCCGTATTGCCTCCAGACTTGTTTCATTAACCAAATATCAGGTACACCTTCCCAATTCTATCAATTATTTTAAAATAAGGCACTTATATTAATATAGGGTTGTTGATCAAAGCATGGTAATATATTCAATTACTAAATTATGTATTTATTTATTTATCATTTATTTTATTATTTATATACTCAATTACTTATTTATTTTATTATTTATTTTGTTATTTATTTATTTAATTATTATTTATTTATTATTTATTTATTAATTTACGTATTTATTTATTAGTAAATTTTTATTAATTCATTTTATTATTTAATTATTCATTTACTTATTTATTTATTTATTTATTTATCATTTATTTTATTATTTATTTATTCATTTACTTCCTTAATTATTTATTATTTATTTTGTTATTTATTTATTTACTTATTTATTGTTTATTTAATAATATACATACTTATTTATTTAAGAATCTTCAG
>JBBPBS010000207.1:430931-443108 GCA_037974835.1 Cicer judaicum
ATTTCTTTATTTATTATTTATTTTATTATTTATTTATTTATTCCGTTACTTATTTAATTATTTATTTATTTATTTACTCGTTAACGTATTTACTTATTTATTTATATATTTACTTACTTATTTATTATTTCCTTATTTATTTACTTATTTATTTATTTATTATTTTATTATTTTATTATTTATTATTTATTTATTATTTATTTATTATTTATTCATTTACTTATTCGTTTATTTATTATTTATTTTATTTATTCAATTACTTATTTGTTTATTTATTATTTATTTTGTTGTTTATTTATTTCTTTATTTATTCATTTATTCATAGTAATTAGTTTATTTGTATTTGGTGGTTGTGTGGCTATAATTTCCTCGTGGGCTATTAGAGACGACGACCGACAAAGAAACGACTCGTTAGCATATCAGATTCATTGGACGGAATCTTCAGTCGAGGTAAGGGGTGAGATGAGGTTCGATTTTATGAGTATAAAATAACGTGAGATGAACGGGAATGCCAAAATTCCCAAATGTTCGTTCGGGGCTTACTACGTACAGTGGAGCCCTATTGAGTAATAATAATTAATTAATAAAATGAGAATGGTAAAGGTGAGGACTAAAATATAATTTAGCAACCTATAGAATTGTCGTGAATTTATATCAAGATTGCATGCTGTTTGATTTTATGGAATCTTATGCTGATTGTTAATGTATGCTTTGACAGTACTTGAATGTTTTTGTTACTTGATTGAATTTGTGATGTTACTACAATGTGCCACCTATTGAATTATTTATTATGTGATTGATGAAAATGGATTGTGTATTGTGTGTAGTGTAAACCAAATATTGTGATTTTATTGTGATTGACTGATAAAGATATATAATGACGAATATTGTAAAGTCAAACTGAAACTTAATGAGTTGTGATGATCGAGTAGGTCTGAAATATGTGTTGTAGATTTTGGAGTTAGGATTGTTTTGTCACCATATAGGGAGGGTCTGACAAACCTAGTGATTTGGGGAAGTACAACTGAATGAGCCTGATCGTGGAGGGCTACAGTCGAACTGTAAAGTAAGACTGGTAGACCTTGGGGGTACACCTAGTGGGGAATTCCTAAGTGGATTAGTGGGTTATTCCCTAAAGCCGGGAGCTACCGTGCAACACAAGAGTACCCCGACTGTCGCTTATATGTGTCTCGGGTTGAGTTGAGGGGATCTATGAGGACTTGGCCATTCATGAATTGTTCGTCCACTCTTGTAGTGGCATAGTATCAGGCCTCCTAACCAAGTACTTCAGAGTAGAATGGTACCAAATGACGAAGTATAGAGTATAGGACATGCATAGCATTTCATTATTGTGATTGTCTTACTGTGAATGAATTTGATAAATCGTTGATATTATACATTTGATTATTTTTGAGATTGTGATAAGTTGATTGTTTGTGTGTTCTCCTCGTATATTTTATATTGTTACATAATTTCGATACTCACCCCTCGTTGTTTGTGTTTGGCGTTTGCCATGGACGTAGACGAGCTGTAAGTGCAGGTGATGACTAATACCATCAGAGAAACGGAAGCCGTCATGTCTTGGAGACTCTATTTATATGCATTGTATTAATGTTATTTGGAGTATTTTTACTTTGGGAATTCCCGCTCTGATAGTGACATCGGGTGGGGACTTTATTTACACTGAATTTAAAACATAAGTACGTGTATTTCAAAAAGGATTTTGTTGTTTGACATTACGATTTCGATTTCAGTATGTTTGATGGAAATTTTAAATTCACGTGACATGTTTATGATTATGAGATACTCTTCATTTTATCGTAAAAAAAAATAAAAATTAATTGGGGTTTAGGGTGTCACAGGAGGACCTTACCGACACAGATGAAGATAATGAAATGAGAAGGGAGATATTGGTCATTCATCCGTTGGCAATGGAAGACAAAAGAATTGAATTGTATCGAGTGATTGAGTTAAAAAGACGGCAGCCAAAGAAAATAGATAAAGTCAGAAAGTTTCTTCTTTCTTTTTCTTCTTTTTTTTCCAGCGGCGTGCTTTCGGTATGCTGAAGTATGTAGGGTTAGTGTTAGGCAGCGGGGAGAGATGGCTTACAATAGCCACTACACTTTATCTTTAGTGTGTCGACCATTTTTTTTTATATTTTATATTATTATTATTCAAAACTTTTCTATTAACTTTATTATTATTAAAATAAAAATAAATAAATAATTATTAAATATCAAAGATAGCAATAATGATAACATATTTCACTAAAAAAAAACAATAACAATCTAAAATTAATATTAAAAAAAATAAATATACTTAATATCCATATCAATAATTTAAATAAATTATTAAGCAAACACACATGAAATTATCACACTAAAGCAAATACACATGAAAATAAAATTAATCGTAATTATTTATCAACACATATTATAAACACATACAATAAATAATTAATTTCTTTTAAAAAAAAAAATCCTATAAGATAAATGAAATAATTTATTATAAAATTTGGGGTGTTACAGTGTGTGAAAGCTTCAAAATAAGGTAAGGGGTGAGAGAGCATTTCAATTCATGAGTATAATATATTGTGAGATGAACGGGAAGACCGTATTTCCCAATGATTCATATGGGGCTCGCTACGTATGGCAGTAGCCCTTTGAGGGATAAATTAATTAATGTGCAAATATGGAAATTGTGAGATTAAAATATAGAATAGAAATATTTGTAGGGTGTTGATTGATTTAATTTATTTGAATGTGTGATATTGATATTATTGTGATATTGGGTGTCGAATTAAATTTATATATATGTGTGATTAGATGCGTTTATGTGATGTGATAACAAAATATGGATATGTTGTGATAATTTTATGTAATGATGATGATGATGTACGATTAATAATTCTTATGTTATAAATTTGTGATAAGTTTATGTGATAATGTTTGATTGATGATAATGATGCAATAAATTTGTGATGAGTTTATGTGATGATGATGATGATAGTGATGTTCTAAACCGTGATGAGAATATTGAATTAACTGCATAGTTGATGAAATAATGGTGATTTCAATTTGTCTTTGAGATAACGATTTTAATGGAGTATCATATACCAAAGAGGGGAAAAAATAAATATTGTGAATTTGTGACGTGGAGATTATCTTGTCATCATATATGTAGGGCCTGACAAACCTAGTGATTTCGGGGAAGTACAATTGAATGAGCCTGATCGTGGCGGTCTATTGTCAAGCCTTAAAGTAAGATTGTTAGACCTTGGAGGTATTCAGGTGGGGAATTCCTAGGTGACTTGGAGGTAGCACTCCAAATGTCGGGAGCTACCACGCAACACACGTTTACCTCGATTGTCACGTATATGTTGTTATTAATACGTATTGTGTGTGGTGATAATTTCTCTTAGACAATTTGATGTTATAGTAAAATCTATTGATTTTCCTTGAGTGATTTTGACCTTTGAAGTGATATTTTCTTGATGGAATATTTTTGTAATGATACGGTTCTATTATGATTGTTGCGTGTTCTTCTTAAATGTATTATACTATCATCATGATTTTGAAACTTGCCTCCTTCATTGTTTGTGTTTGATTGGCTGGGCCTTGCGTTTGCGAAATCGGAGTTATTACAAGTTAATGAGTCTTAAAGTTCATGTTTGGGAGGAACCCCACTCTGATAGGTGATACTGGGAATAAGGATTTTTTATTTTTATTTTTGGGAAACGTGATATCCTTAATTAAATATAAAGTTTTTATTTTCTTTGAAATATAAATTTTTTATTTATCCATTGCAAATTTTATAGGAATATGATATAAATTATTATATATATTATTTTGGGATTTAGGGTGTCACATTAGTGGTATCGGAGCAGGTCTATCCAATCAAGCCGAGTGGGTCGAAAGTCGATTCTGTGTTATAAATGTCAATCGTGTCAATTGTGTTTTCTTGTGTAATAATTATTTTCACTATAATGTTTTCCCCTCATATAATTGTGTTAATAGTTATTGCTTTTGTATTATTTTACATATTTTCGAGATTACTAATTAACTGTTTATTATTTGCTTACTCTGATTGTGCAATGGATCCAAAATTTCTACTTAAGTGAGTTAATAAACCATGAAATTACTTGTTAGGATTTGAGTTAATTTTAATTGTTGACAAGATTATGTTAGTTACTTGTTGCTTATTGCTTGTCTACCGAACTGTGATTTTTGCACTCTTGTTTTATATGAATAGTTGGAAGTAATAATTTTGATTGACAAGTTGTATGTTTCAAGTTATTAATCTCATTCACATATTCTTAGTTATCAAATGTCATATTTCACTAGTTAATTGTTTTAAAGTTCGACTTTAACCCTTAATCAATTTAAAATATTTAGTTTTGATATGTATTTGTTTAAAGTGTTTGATCTAATAACTAATTGATTGAAACATTGAATTCCGTATGGATTATATGTTTAAAACTTCAAGTATTGACTTTTACAAGGTACAAATTATTATTATTCTGTTGAAACTCAATTTAGAGAAAAAAAATATGTTTCGTTCTAAACTTTGAGTTAGATAGGAAATATTTCTCTTACGTTTAAAGTTTTAAATTTTACTAAAAATTTATTATTTTTATTTTATGTTGGCTTGTGTTAAAAAAAAATTGATTTGAAATCATGAATGTTAACTTTAAATCACTTGAAAGTGTTGATGGTTGTATCTACATGAGTAGAATTTGGATATTGGTTTTGAAAACAATTTCGAATGTTCGTTATGATTTGAATAGTGTGAAATTTATATTATTAGGAATAGTAATTCTTGAATATTAGAGGTTAGTAGAACTTAGAATGTTCGTCATGACTTCTTTATATATATATATATTATGATTTAGTAATTAACATAAACTATTATTGTTATATTTATTTATTTTATACTATTAACTATTTTCTAATATGATGGTATTATTATAATATGAATATTTTGAGAAATAAATATAATTGTACGGATTAGTTTGAATGTGAAAGTTTCAATCATTAGTAATATGTTTTTATGTACTGATTATTTTAATTACTCTAATTTATAAAATAATCATTGGAGGAATATTAAAAAAGAGATTAAATAATTATTAGTTTATTTTAACAAAATAAAAATAATAATAGTAAAATATAAATAAAGTGACCAATGAAGCAGCCGTAAAACAAACCAAAGAAGGGAAGGGAGTTGGAAGGGCAGCCGTAAATTAAACATAATTTTTCAGGTTTTTAACAACTCTAATTTCTCTCTAAAATACCCGACTTCTTCATTTGTAGAATTCGTTATTTTGCATCGGTCTCCTTCACCGTATGTCCGATTTGAGTGAAACCAACGCCAAAACGACTGTGTGAAAAGTGGCTATATTATCCACTGATTGGTTTTCTGATTTATGGTAATTTTCTTTCACCGATTTTCAAAATTAGTTTTTAGAATATCTTCTCATAAATTATTTTTAACGTTTACCCATAAACTGTAGAGTTAGATTGATTGAAGGACAAATAGTCAATGAACAAAGGTTGTTTGCTCGTGGAATTGTATTTGTGTGTGAAAGCGTCAAAATAAGGTAAGGGGTGAGAGAGCGCTTGAAATCATGAGTATAATATATTGTGAGATGAAAGGGAAAACCGTATTTCCCAACGCTTCATCCGGGGCTTGCTACGTACGACAGTAGCCCTTGGAGAGAGAAATTGATTAATTTGAAATATGAGAATTGTGAGATTAAAAAGTGAAATAGAAATAATTATACGGTGTTGATGATTTAATTTTCGATACTTGTGTGGTAGTTGATATTTGTTATTATTGTGATGTTGGATGTTGAATGAAATTATGTGTACATGTTTGCTTTGATGAAATTATGTGATGTGATAGTAAAATCTGGATGCATGGTTTGATATATGCTTACGTGATGATAATGATGATTTTTGATTGATGATAGTGATATTATAAATTGTGATGAGTTTATACGACGATTATGATTATTTATGATTAATGATATTATAAAATTGTGATGAAAATATTGAAGTACCCCATACTTGATGAGATCGTGATGATTCTTAAATATGGTGCTCTTATTGGAGTAGTCTAAGCTAACGAGGGGAGAAAATAAATATTGTGAATTTGTGAAGTGAAGATTATTTTGTCATCATATAGGTAGGGCCTGACAAGCCTAGTCATTCTAGGGAAGTACAACTGAATGAGCCTGATCGTGGCGGTGTGCTGTCGAGCCTTAATGGAAGATTGTTAGACCTTGGATGTATTCCGGTGGGGAATTCCTAGGTGACTTGGAGGTAGCACACCAAATGTCGTGAGCTACCATGCAACACACGTTTACCTCGACTGTCGCGTATATGTGTCTCGGGTTGAGTTGAGGGGATCTATGACGACAGGGTCAATTTGAATTGTCCGTCCACTAGGATGGTGGCATAGTTTCATGGCCTCCTAAGCAAGTGCTTCAGAGTTAGAATAGTACCACATTGTGAAATAGAGTCTAAGCTCATGCATACCATTGCATTCCCTTGTGATTGTTTTGTTGTGATTGATGTGTTTTAAAGGTAATATTAATTAGATGAGTTGATGCATATTATAATGAGATGATTATTTTACTTGAGTGACTATGATGTTATAGTATGATACTATTTAATTAAATATTTTGATATATCGTAAAGTGATTATGATACAGTTCTATTATGATTGTTTGCGTGATCTTCTTACTCATATTATACTATTAACATGATTTCAAAACGTACCTCCTTCGTTGTTTGTGTTTGACTGGTTGGGCCCTGCGTTTGCAAAATCGCAGTTATTAGAGGTTAATGAGTCTTGAAGTTCAAGTTTGGGAGGAACCCCGCTCTGATAGGTGATACCGGGAATAAGGGTTTTAATTTGTATTTTACGTATTTAATTTGAATCAAATTTTTGTATGAAAACCTTAGAAGTACTAGTAAGTTTTTAGAATTAAATCAAGTAATTATACTTAAATCAAGTTCACTGAGATGAAATTGTTTTATTTGAGTAATAAAATTTGAATAGTTGCATGTGTACTTTGAGAAACGTGATATCCTAAATTAGTTACAAAAGATTTTATTTTCTTGAACAATTTTTAGGTATGACAAAGAGAACAATTTTTAAAATACTAGATACATCTAACAACTTAATAATATTATAATAATTTATAATCACTTACTCTATAAAAACATACTTTGTATATATTCAAGGAGAAAAAAAAACACTAATTATAGAGATACTATTTCCTAATAACATATATTAAATTAATTCATTTGCTATAAGCAATGAATGTGTTTTTTAACTACTTAAAAAATAAAATTAAAAGGTACTTCTAACAAAATAATGAGTTATCGTTGTCTCTTTTATTGACGATGAGTCATTGGGGTAGCTAGTCCCTTCTACTCATTTAGTCAACTACTTTAGGAACTATAATTGCAGTCATTCGAATTCAAATATGAATATTTAAAAGTATCTTTAACGTGGTTCAGAAGTGCGAAGGCGGCGCCACAACTCCTACTCCTTACTTCAAGTTACAAATTCAATTAATTACACTTTCACAATAATTTATTTGTAATTTACTACTAGTTACACCAACAAAAGAAAAGTCACTAACATCAATATATAACCAATAATTCAATTGAAGGAATATAAAACTATTTAACATTTAGATGCTCTCGACTACTCTAATTCTATACACCAATTCCCAACAATTAGAACACTTGAAACACAAACAATTTAATATTTACATAATCATATACACATGCAAATAATTAATCAAAAAATTAGCACCAAGATTTTACGTTCATCTCATAACTTAAACGATGATTCTAAAATGAAACATATTCTCATAGAGGTCTAATTGCTCCAAATTGATCACGATTAAATTTTCTTTTGAATTAACCATCACTTAAAAGTTACAACAAATGGAAGCATATGTGGATTTTCCAAGTAGAAGATAAGATAATTAATTATTTACTAGAAGATACAACACATTATCAAACCACTTTCAAGGTTACACATCATTCTAAAAATTGATTTCTTGACTTAAATTATTATTAAAAAATATCACTAACCATTTAGCACCCAAAAAAAAATATCATTGAGAATTCCAATTTTTCCTTTAAATTATTTTTCAATAATTCAAGTCTAAATAAAACAACTAAAATAAATCACAGATATTTTTAAAATCTATTAGATTTCTAAAAATTCATTCGTAATTTAATCATCAAAAACACATTTCTAAATAGTTAATCACTGTAAAAATTATTATTTTCAACTCATATTTTGAAATAAAACTTAAACTATATATATTGATAGATAGGAAATTTTATAATTAATTAACACTTCTAAAATAGTTCCAATTTATTTTCTTATTTTATCAAACTTAAATTTTTTTGTATATTTATATACATTAAAGTAGTGCACGACACAAAACATAAGACATATGATAATGATAATGAATTACACTAATTCATAAATCTACAAAATAGTAGTCTCCTCTCACACTAACTACTCAACATGCTTATAGATACATCCCTCAGTTTCTATCAAGCCACCAAATTGGTCCAAAACATAACACATAATCAATTTTGAAGTTTTGTTCTAATCTTAAAAATTGAGTCTTAAATAAAAATTTCAATTTTATAATTAATTAAAAAAATGATAAAATAAATTTTTAGTTTCTATACGCATACCAATTTACATGATGCACTCTACACATATCAATCTACATGATGCACTCTACACCTACAAATCTAATGCATACTATTTTGTTATGTTAATTCATATAACAAAAAAAAAATCTACTTGTAAAATACATCAATTATAGAATCCAAAATTTAGATAGTTTTTATAATATGAATTTCACTATTGAGAATATTTTTAAAAATTTTGTCCTCTTTTTATTTTTCCTTCTCTTTCTCAATTAGTAGAAATTTTATCATTATTACTATTGTAAATCACTGAAGAGTTCTTAAACTCTAAAACTCTATCATCTAGTCAAACTCTATTGGGTTTATAATATCATAATCAGAAAAATCAATCATTTCAAATAAATATCCCAACACCCTCACGATTCAATATTCACACTAGCCCCCTAAACAACAACTCTTTTCAATTTTTTTAAAAACAAGACAAAGTAAAACATAATGTAAGTTTTAAGGTGTTTTAAACATTAAATAAACTCAGTAGCATAAAATTATTTATAAATCAACAAAAACTCAACTCAAATTAATTTCTTTTTCTTTAAAATAATCGAGAGTAATTCAAACAAAAGTTAGTTTTATCATACAAAATAAATAAACTTTAACTCCTTCAAAATTTCGTTTTATCATACAAAATGAATTTCATACTATCTAAATCATGATGGACATTCTAAATTGTTTTCAAAACCAATATCAAAACTCTACTCATCTGGATACAACTATCAACACTTTCAAGTAACTAACATAATCTTGTTAACAATTAAAGCTAACTCAAATCTTAACAAGTAATTTCATGTTTTATTTACTCATTTAAGTAGGAATGTAGAATCCATAACACAATTAGAGGAAGCAAATATTAAACACTTAATTAGTAATCTAAAAAATATGTATAATAATACCAAAAGCATATAACACAATAATATAACGGGAAGACATCATAGTGAAAATAATTATTACACAAGAAAACACAATTGACACGACTGACATTCGTAACACATAATCGACAATCGACCCACTCGGCCTGATAGGACAGACCTGCTCTGATACCACTAATGTGACACCCTAAATCCCAAAATAATATATATAATAATTTATATCATATTCCTATAAAATTGGCAACGGATAAATAAAATTATATTTTCAAGAAAATAAAATCTTTTGTAACTAATTTAGGATATCACGTTTCTCAAAGTACACATGCAACAATTCAAATTTTATTACTCAAATAAAAAAATTTAATCTCAATGAACTTGATTTAAGTATAATTACTTGATTTAATTCTAAAAACTTACTAGTACTTCTAAGGTTTTCATACAAAAATTTGATTCAAATTAAATACGTAAAATACAAATTAAAACCCTTATTCCCGGTATCACCTATCAGAGCGGGGTTCCTCCCAAACTTGAACTTCAAGACTCATTAACCTGTAATAACTGCAATTTCGCAAACGCAGGACCAGCCAGTCAAACACAAACAACGAAGGAGGTGAGTTTTTAAATCATGTTAATAGTATAATGTGAGTAAGAAGAACACGCAAACAATCATAATAGAACCGTATCATACTCACTTTACGATATATCAAAATATTTAATTAAATAGTATCATACTATAACATCAAAGTCACTCATGTCAAATAATAATCTCATTATAATATGCATCAAATCATCTAATTAATATTACCTTTAAGACACATCAATCACAACAAAACAATCACAAGGAAATGCAATGGTATGCATGAGCTTAGACTCTACTTCACAATGTGGTACCATTCTAACTCTGAAGTACTTGGTTAGGAGGCCATGATACTATGCCACCATCCCGGTGGACAGACAATTCAAATTGGCCCTGTCCTCATAGATCCCCTCAACTCAACTCGAGACACATATACGTGATAGTCGAGTTAAACGTGTGTTGCATGGTAGCTCCCGACATTTGGAGTGCTACCTCCAAGACACCTAGGAATTCCCCACCGGAATACCTCCAATGTCTAACAATCTTGCCTTACGGCTCGACAGCAGACCGCCATGATCAAACTCATTCAGTTGTACTTCCCCATAATCACTAGGCTTGTCAGGCCCTACCTATATGATGACAAACTAATATTCACTTAACAAATTCACAATATTTATTTTCTCCCCTTGTTAGCTTAGACTACTCCAATAAGAGCACCATATTCAAGAATCATCACTATCATCACGTAAGCATATATCAAACCATGCATCCATATTTTACTATCACATCACATAATTTCATCTAAGCAAACATGTACACATAATTTCATTCAACATCCAACATCACAATAATAACAAATATCAACTACCACACAAGTATCGAAAATTAAATCAATCAACACCTTATAAAAATTTCTATTTCACATTTTAATCTCACAATTCTCATATTTCAAATTAATCAATTTACCTCTCAAAGGGCTACTGCCGTACGTAGCAAGCCCCGGTTGAATCGTTGGGAAACACGGTTTTCCCGCTCATCTCATAATATATTATACTCATGAATTCAAATGCTCTCCCACCCCGTACCTTATTTTGATGCTTTCACACACAAATACGATACCACGAGCAAACAACCTTTGTTCATTGACTCTTTGTCCTTCAATCGATCTAACTCGACAATTTATGTGTAAATGTTAAAAATAAATTATGACAAGATATTCTAAAAACTAATTTTGAAAATCGGTGAAAGAAAATTACCATAAATCAAAAAACCAATCAGTGGATAATATAGCCACTTTTCACACGGTCGTTTTGGCGTTGGTTTCACTCAAATCGGACTTACGGTGAAGGAGAACGATGCAAAATAACGAATTCTACAAACGAAGAAGTCGGGTATTTTAAAGAGAGATTGGGGTTGTTAAAAATTTGGAAAATTATGTTTAATTGATGTGTTAAATGAATGAAATGTCATACTCAAATTTGGGCGAAAATGGAGAAAGTTTTCTGGAACATCACCGGTTTCAAACGATAGGGTTATTGTTGTGTTTGCTCTTTGGTTTTACGGCTGCCCTTCCAACTCCCTTCCCTTCTTTGGTTTGTTTTATTTTATTAACAATTAGGGTTCATAGAGTCAAACCCATTGGTCTCTTTATTTATATTTTACTATTATTATTTTTATTTTGTTAAAATAAACTAATAATTATTTCATCTCTTTTTTAATATTACTCCAAACACCATTTAGTTTTCTAAACATTACTAATATTTTATAAATTAGAGTAATTAAATTAATCAGTATATAAAAACATATTACTAATGACTGAAACTTTCACATTCAAAATAATCCCTACAATTACATTTATTTCTCAGAATATTCATATTATAATAATACCATCATATTAGAAAATAGTTAAAGGTATAAAATAAATAAATATAACAATAATAGTTTATGTTAATTACTAAATCGTAATATATATATATATATATAT
>JBBPBS010000207.1:443602-453646 GCA_037974835.1 Cicer judaicum
AAAATTCTATTTAATTAATAAAATAGTTTATTATCAAATTTAGGGTGTTACAATAGTACTAATGATAAAATGTCTACTAATTGAGAAAGAGAAGAAAAAAAGAAGGAAAAAAAAAAATAAAAAACAAAGTTTTTAAAAATCTTCTCAATGGTGAAATTCTTTTTGAAAAATTATCTAAATTTTGGATTCTATAATTGATGTATTTTACAAGTAGTTTTTTTTTATGAATTAACATAACAAAATGGTATACATTAGATTGGTATGTGTAGAGTGCATCATATAAATTGGTATGCATATAGAAACTAAAATTTATTTTATCCATTTTTTTTTATTAATTATAAAATTGCAATTTTTATTTGAGACTCAATTTTTAAGATTAGAACAAAACTCCAAAATCTTTAAAATTGATGATGTGTTATGTTTTGGACAAATTTTGTGGCTTGATAGAAACTGAGGGATGTATCTAGAAGCATGTTGAGTAGTTAGTGTGGCAGGAGGCTACTATTTTGTAGATTAAAGAATTAGTGTAATTCATTATCATTATCATATGTCTTATGTTTTGTGTCATGTGCACTACTTTAATGTATATAAAGATACAATTGTTTTTTAGTTTGATAAAATATGAAAATAAATTGGAACTATTTTAGAAGTGTTAATTAATTGTAAAATTTCCTATCTATCTATATATATAGTTTAAATTTTATTTCAAAATATAAGTTGAAAATAATAATTTTTACAATGATTAACTATTTCGAAATGTGTTTTTGATGATTAAAGTACAAATGAATTTTAAAAATCTTATAGATTTTAAAAATATCTGTGATTTATTTTATTTGTATTGTATTTAGAAACGTGATTTATCTTAGTTATTTTATTTAGACTTGAATTATTGAAAAATAATTTAAAGGAAAAATTGGAATTCTCAATGATATTTTTTTTTGTGCTAAATGGTTAGTGATATTTTTTTTATAATAATGTAAGTCAAGAAATCAATTTTTAGAATTATGTGTAACCTTGAAAGTGGTTTGGAATTCCATTTGTTTTAACTTTTAAGTGATGGTTAATTCAAAAGAAAATTTAATCGTGATTAATTTGGAGCAATTAGAACTCTTTGAGAATATGTTTCATTTTTAGAATCATCGTTTGAGTTATGAGATGAACGTAAAATCTTGGTGCTAATTTTTGGATTAATTATTTGAATGTGTATATGATTATGTAAATATTAAATTGTTCATGTTTCAAGTGTCCTAATTGTTGGGAATTGTTGTATAGAATTAGAGTAGTCGAGAGCATCTAAATGTTAAATAGTTTTATATTCCTTCGATTGAGTTATTGGTTATATATTGATGTTAGTGGTCTTTCTGTTGTTGTTGTAACTAGTAGTAAATTACAAATAAATGATTGTGAAGGTGTAATTAATTGAATTTTTAACTTGAAGTAAGGAGTAAGAGTTGTGGCGCCGCCTTCGCACTCCTGAACCACATTAAAGATACTGTTAATTATTCATATTTGAGTTTGAATGACGCAGTTATAGTTCCTTAAGTAGTTGACTATATGAGTAGGGGGGACTAGCTACCCCGATGACTCATCGGTAATTAAAGAGACAACGATAAGTCATTCTTTTGTTAAAAGTACCTTTTAATTTTATTTTTAAATAATTGAAAAACATGTTCATTGCTTATATCAATTGAATGAATGTATGTTATCGGGAAATAGTATATCCATCATTATTTTTTTTTCCTTGATATATATATATATATAATATATAATATGTTTTTATAGAGTAATTGATTGTAATTCTATTATAGTGTTATAAAGTTGTTAGATGTGTTTTATATTTTAAAAAGTTAATCTCTTTGTCAAGCTTAAGTTAAATTTGTTAAATGTTTCGTGATATGATTTAGACTTTATTTTAAGGAGTAAAAATTAGTAATATTTGATTTGAAAGAAATAGTTGAAATTGACAACATATTTAGAATGTGTTTCATTGAACCAAACTAAATTAACTATGTTATTATTGACAAAATCTATATATGTTTTATACGTAAATTATAGTGAGTAACTATATGGTATTTATTTCATAAATGAATGGTAAATGAGATAAGTATTTTATTTCATAATTAAATGATAAATGTTGTGTGTTTAATTGATTTATTTTGTCATGTTAGTCTATCATGTTTTGTTAGTTGATTTTCTACATGTTGTGCTTAATTGGAGATTGAATGTCTTAAATATATTTATAGACTAAGTTTGAATCTTGAGGGTGGTAAGTTAGATATTAGTTCACTCACAGCAAATTTCAAGGACGAAATTCATTAACAAGGGTAGAGTTGTAACACCCTAAATTTGATAATAAACTATTTTATTAAATAAATAGGATTTTAAATAATTAATTTGATGTTAAAATTATTTTAGAATATATGTTGATAAATTTTGTGAGTAAATTTTGTTATATGGATGCTTTCTATCATGTGTTGGTTTGATAGATATTATATTTAATGAGCAATATAAATAATAAATATTTTATTTTATTATTTTATATATTTTTCTAAAAATAATAGTATTTTAGTGTAATATTTTAAAGAACAAGATTTTATATGATTTTAAGTGTATATGTGAGTTGATAATTAATACGATATTTTCTTATATGTTTGACTAATGTTAAATGTGTACATATTTATATTTTAATCATTTTTAAGTATCTCTTATTTTAATTGTTTCTAAATATATCTTATTTTAATTATTTATTCTACAAATAATTATCTTAAGATCGTAGTAATATTGTGTTCGATTTTCTTTATTTTTATATACTTATTTTGGAATTGTTATTATATATATATATTATGATTTAGTAATTAACATAAAATATTGTTGTTATATCTATTTATAATTTTGACTATTTTCTAATATGAGAGTATTATTATAATATGAATATTTTGAGAAATAAGTATAACCGTAGGGATTATTTTGAATGTGAAAGTTTATGTCATTAGTAATATGTTTTTTTATATATTGATTATTTTAATTACTCTAATTTATAAAATATTAGTAACGTTTGGAAAACTAAATGGTGCTTGGAGGAATATTAAAAAGGAGATTACACAATTATTAATTTTATTTCATCAAAATAAAAATAAATAGAGTAAAACAAAAATATAAATAAAGAGATCTTGTGAACCCTGATTTGTACTAAAATAAAACAAAACAAAGAAATGGGAAGGGAGTTGGACTAGCAGCCGTAGAACCAAAGAGTAAACACAACAACAACCTATCCTTTAACACTGGTAATTGATAATTGTTCTGGAAAAGTTTCTCCGTTTTCATCCAAATTTGAGTATGCTATTTCATTTATTTAACTCGTCAATTAACCATAATTTTCCAGATTTTTAAGAACCCCAATTTCTCTCTAAAATACCCGATATCTCCGTTTACAGAAATTCTTATTTTGCACCGTTCTCCTTCACCGTAAGTCCGATTTGAGTGAAACCAACGCCAAAACGACCGTGTGAAAATTGGCTATATTATCCACTGATTGGGTTTCTGATTTATTGTAATTTTCCTTGATCGAATTTCGAATTTAGTTTTTAGAGTATCTTCTCATAATTTATTTTTAACGTTTACCCATAAACTATCGAGTTAGATCGATTGAAAGACAAAGAGTCAATGAAGAAAGGTTGTTTGCTCGTGGAATCTTATTCGTGTGTGAAAGCGTCAAAGTAAGGTAAGGGGTGAGAGAGCTTTTAAATTCATGAGTATAATATAATTTGAGATGAACGGGAAAATCGTATTTCTCAACAATTCAGTCGGGGCTCGCTACGTACGGCAGTAGCCCTTTGAGTGATAAATTGATTAATGTAAAAATATGGGAATTGTGAGATTAAAATATGAAATAGAAATATTTATAAGGTGTTGATTGATTTAACTTCGTTAAATGTGTGGTATTTGATATTATTGTGATGTTTGATTTATTTTTATTAAATGTGAGATATTTGATATTATTGTGATATTGGATGTTGAATGAATTATATGTATATGTTTGGTGATGATAAAAAGTGAATTCATTTTGATAAGTTTATGTGATTATGATGATGTATAATTAATAATAATGATGTTATAAATTTGTGATAAGCCTATGTGATGATGTATGGTTGATGATAGTGATGTTATAAATTTGTGATGAGTTTATCTAATTTGATAAATGATAGTGATGTTGTGAATTTGTGATGAGTTTATGTAATTTGATAAATGATAGTGATGTTGTGAATTTGTGATGTAACTATTGAAGTAACCCCATAGTTGCTGAAATAATTGTGATTCAAATTTGTGTTTGAGATTACTGTCTTAATGGAGTATCTTAGGCCAACGAGGGGAGAAAATAAATATTGAGAATTTGCAAAGTGAAGATTATTTTGTCATCATATAGGTAGGGTCTGACAAGCCTAGTGACTTCGGGGAAGTACAACTGAATGAGCCTGATCGTAGCGGTTTGCGGTTGAGCCTTAAGGAACGATTGTTAGTCCTTGGAGGTATTCGGGTGGTGATTTCCTAGGTGACTTGGAGGTAGCACTCCAAATGTCGGGAGCTAACACGCAACACACGTTTACCTCGACTCTCACATATATGTGTCTCGGGTTGAGTTGAGGGGATCTATGAGGACAGGGCCAATTTGAATTGTCCGTCGACCGGGATGGTGTCATAGTATCAAGCCTCCTAACCAAGTACTTCAGTTAGAATGGTACCACATTGTGAAGTAGATTTAAGCTCATGCATAGCATTGCATTTTATTGTAATTGTTTTGTTATTATTAATATGTATCGTGTATGGTGATAATTTCTCTTAGACAATTTGATGATATAATGAAATCTATTGATTTTCCTTGAGTTATTTTGACCTTTGATTGTGATATTTTCTTGATGGAATATTTGTGTACTGATAGGGTCCTATTATGATTGTTTGCATGTTCTTCTTACATGTATTGTATTATCATCATGATTTCAAAACTCACGTCCTTCGTTGTTTGTGTTTGATTGGTTGGGACTTGCGTTTGCGAAATCGCAGTTATTACAGGTTAATGAGTCTCGAAGTTAAAGTTTGGGAGGAACCCTGCTCTGATAGGTGATACCGGAAATAAGGGTTTTAATTTGTATTTTACTTATTTAATTGGAATTGAATTTTTGTATGAAAACCTTAGAAGTACTAGTATGTTTTTAGAAGTAAATCAAGTAATTATACTTAAATCAAGCTTATCGAGATTGCACTATATTAATGGATAAAATAAGTTTAAAGTGTTTTTGTTTTTATTTTTGAGAAACGTGATATCTTAAATTAAATATAAAATTTTTATTTTCTTGGAAATATATTTTTATTTATCCGCTCCGAATTTTATAGGAATATGGTATAAATTATTATATATATTATTTCAGGATTTAGGGTGTCACACTAAACCCCAAAATGACATATATAATAATTTATACTATATTTGTTTTTTGTAAAATTCGCAGCGGATAAAGAAAATATGTTTACAAAGAAATAAAAACTTTTGTAGCTAATTTAGGATATCACGTTTCTCAAAGTACACATGGAACAATTCATTCTTTATTACTCAATCAAAACAATTTAATCTCAATGAACTTGATTTAACTATAAATTCTTATTTAAATTCCAAAAACATACTAGTACTTAAGGTTTTCATATAAAGAGTCATTTGTAATTACATAACTAAAATAAAAATTACAACTCTAAATTCCCGGTTACACCTCACAGAGCGGTGTTTCTCCTAAATTTGAACTTCAAGACTCATTAACCTGTAATAACTACGATTTCGCAAATGATGAGCCAAGCCAGTCAAACACAAAGAATAAAAGAGGTGAGTTTTGTAATCATGTTAACAGTTTAATATAAGTAAAAAGAACACGCAAACAATCATAAAACACTGTATCATAACATATACATTCTTCAAGGAATAACAACACATTATAAAGTTAAAACCACTCAAGTAAAATCAATGCATTTCACTATAACATCAAATTATCTAAGAGAAATTATTATCACACACGATACTTATTAATCACAACAAAACAATCACAAGAAAATGCAATGCAATGCATGAGCTTATATTCTACTTCACAATGTGGTACCATTCTAACTCTAAAGTACTTGGTTAGGAGGCTTCATACTATGCCACCATCCGGTGGATGGACAATTCAAATTAGCCCGGTCCTCATAGATCCCCTCAACTCAACTTGAGACACATATACGCGACAGTCGAGGTAAACGTGTGTTGCATGATAGCTCCCGAAATTTGGAGTGCTACATTTAAGTCACCTAGGAATTCTCCACTCGAATACCTCCAAGGTCTAACAATCTTGGATTAAGGCTCAACAGCAGACCGCCACGATCAAGCTCATTCAGTTTTACTTCCCCAGAATCACTAAGCTTGTGAGGCCCAACATATATGATGAAAAAAATAATCTCCACTTCAAAAATTCTGAATATTTATTTTCTCCCCTCGTTGGCGTATGATACTCAATTAAACCAGTCTTCTCAAACACAAATTGAAATCACAATTATTTCATCAACTATGGGGTTAATTCAATATTCTCATCATAATTTATAACATCACTATCATTAATCATACATCATCATTATTACATAAACTCATCACAAATTTAAAGCATAATTATCATCAATCAAACATCATCACATAAACTTATCACAAATTTATAACACCACAATTATTAATCATACATCATCATCATCACATAAAATTATCACAACACATACATCTTTTGATATCACATCACATAAACTCATCTAATCATATATGTATATAAATTTAATTCGACACCCCAATATCACAATAATATCAATATCACGCATCTAATGAAATTAAATCAATCAACACCTTACAAATATTTCAATTCTATATTTTAATCTCAAAATTTTCATATTTGCACATTAATTAATTTATCCCTCAAAGGGCTACTTCCATATGTAGCGAGCTCCAGATGAATCGTTGAAAAATACAGTTTTCCCGTTCATCTCACAATAGGCATGTTAGTGTGTTTTCTCTTGTTTATCTGGCTGTTGAAGCTCCCTTTCTTATTTTTTTACTTTTTTATTTTATCATAATAATTAGGGTTAACATACATGGGTAAAACCCATTGGTCCCCATATTTATTTTATGTTTTATTGCTATTATTTATATTTTGTTAAAACAAAATCAATTGTTACTTAATCTCATTTTTAATACTCTTCCAAACATCAATTAATTTTCAATACATTACTAATATTTCATAACTAATATATGATGAATTAAAATAATTAACCTTTTAAAGAAGTACATATTATTAACAATTCAAACTCTCATATTCAAATTAATCACTATAATTATACTTATTTTTTAAAATATTCACGTTATAATAATACTATCATTCAAAAATAGTAAAAATTATAAAATAAATAAATATAACAACAATACTTTATGTTAATTACTAAATCATAATAATTATATACCTATATATATATATATATATATATATATATAATCACAATTCCAAAATTTAGGGTGTTACACCATCCCTATTTTGGTTCCCTTTAAATTTCTTTTAGCTCCATTGAAATATTTTGCCTCCATTGAAATATTTTTAGCTCCATTCAAAAATTTGGGATTTTGGCTCCATTGATATTTTTTGACTCAATTTGTACATATTTCAAGATATACATTATAAAAAAGATTTCACAAACAATTAAGAGTTTGTCTCATTGAAAAAATATTTATTTTTCAGTTTTAATGTCTATAACCTCAAATTTCAGTATTTCACTATAACAATTAGTAACAAATTTATGTCACTGAAGGTATAAGACACCTATACCAACAACAAATAATTTATCAATGGGTATAGATTATCTATACCAACAGTTTTTAATGTTGTCACTATAAATATCTGTAGGTATATGTCTATTTTCTTGTAGTACCAATTTGATTCTTAGTCATTGTAGTTCCTATAATACATGTATTATGTAACACCCTAATTTATTATTATACCTTAATTTATTATTATTATTATTATAAAGTAGTGATATTTTTTATACATGTGTTTCTTGTGATGTAATAATCTTTTTCAGTGTATTTTGTTGTCTTTGTAGTTATGTAAATTAAAATCATTGATAATTGACATTAGACCTATTTATTTTATTTAAAATAATAATAATATATATGGATTGCTATCATATTAAGCCTCGTATATTAGTATTGTTGTTGTTATCTAGACCTTTATTATTTAAATTTCTTTTTTATGTAAGTATATAAATATAAAATAACTATATTAATTATTTATTAAATACAATAATGATGATGATGCCTCATTAAATTTAATACTCCATATAATAGCCTAAATGTTTATATTAATAGCCTAATAATTTATATTAATAGCCTAAGTAATAAAATTGAATCCACCATAAACGAAATTAATGGATTTAAATTAATTCTAAATTCGTAACACCCTAAATATTTAATTAATAAATAATAGTAAATTATAATAAATTATATTATATGTGTATTCTATGTGGTGTGATAATTTCCTATGTATTTATTTTTTATCCTAATAATTTATTTAAATTATTAATATTAACTATAATTTACTTACAAAAAAAATAAATAAATTAAAATAAATAAATATATATATATATATAATAATATAAGGAGTGAATTTACGTTGTTACATTAGTTGTTACTTTTAGCTCTAATAAAATAGGATAATAATAATAATAATAATTATAATAATAATAATAATAATAATAATTATAATAATTATAATTATAATGATAATTATAATTATAATTATTATCATAGTAGTAATAATCTAGGCTAAAATTAGGTAACGGAGCCGCATTAGGAATGATTAGTAGCCGCCTTGCCTCATCACAAAAGTCATAAAATAATTCTTCCACTCTATACCTTGATCAAAAGCCATCTTGCATCATCACTAAAAGCATAAAGCATTCTTCCTCTCTGCACCTTGAACACAAGCCGCCTAGCATCATCACCATAACCATAAGGTATTATTGATCTTTGTACATTGATCGAAACATGTAGTAGTGATAGGAAAAATTTTATAGTGCCAATATGAAACAATGTACAATTTCCTTCATCTTTGTACAATTTCCTTCCATTTAAACTATATTTCTGAAACAATGTTTTCACAAATTTAGCGACAATAACAAGGAACATTTGAATTTTTATAATAGTTTATCATATATTCAAGTTTAAGCATGATTGTAATTATTGTATTTTGATCGTCTTGACACATCTTAACCGACTAATGTATTACTCAATAATTTCCTTAAACAATGAGTTACTACCCTTTCCATATTTATTTGATAATTTAGGTTCGTAATTAAAATAAAAATACCAACTATATTTTATTTATTAGTTATATTATGTTTGAATACCACTTACTTATGAAAATAAGAGAAATACATCGGTACTATTTATTATCCTATATGAATTGAGTATATTTTCTGTACCTATTCAGGTTTCTCTGCAGTACTTTGAAATTAAGTTTGAATTATTAAACTAGACATGTGTCCTTTTTATTTTAATTATCTTGTAATGATAAAGTTGTTGATGATATTGCACAAAATAGTCCAAATACCAATTAATTCTTGTTGATTTCTTAATCAAAGAACTTGCACATGCCACTTTTTTTTAATTTAATTAAATTATTCTTTTACATGGTTGTTTTATTATTTCATAGTTCATGTTATTAACACTCCTTAATACTATTTATAATATTATTACTAGCATAATTCTTTTAGCATATTACGTTGAAATTAAATAAATAAAGTTAAATGAATGATTGAATCAAATAATATGAGCTCTTGTTGAATACAACTTCTCTAGACATTTTTCTATTGTTATCTCTAAATTCCCTTTTAGATAAACATGTGCAATTGTATTGTCTATCTTATATACATCTACATATAAATAAATAATCTCAATTTGTTTAACATCCAAAGACTTATTTATTTAGATAATTTAAT
>JBBPBS010000207.1:453927-468856 GCA_037974835.1 Cicer judaicum
ATTTATATTATTATTTATTTATTCGTTTATTAATTAATTTATTAATTATTTTATTAATTATTTATTCATTTATTTATTTATTGTTTATTTTATTTTATTTTGTTATTTATTTATTTATTTATTTATTATTTTATTATTTATTTATTCATTTACTTATTTATTTATTTATTATTTTATTATTCATTTACTTATTTATTTATTATTTATTTTATCATTTATTTATTTTATTATTTATTCATTCATTTATTTATTTATTTATTATGTATTTATTCATTTACTTACTTTTTTTATTATTTATTTTGTTATTTATTTATGTATTTATTCATTTATTCATAGTAAGTAATTTAGTTGTATTTTGTGGTTGTGTGGTTTTAATTCTCTCGCGGACTATTAGAGACGACGATCGATAAAGAAACGACTCGTTAGCAGATCAGATTCATTGGACGGAATCTTCAGTCGAGGTAAGGGGTGGGATGAGGTTCGATTTTATGAGTTTAAAATAATGTGAGATGAACGAGAATGCTGAAATTCCCAAATGTTCATTCGGGGCTTACTACGCATGGTTGAGCCCTATTGAGTAATATAATTAATTAATAAAATGTGAATGGTAATAGTGAGGATTAAAATATAATCTAGTAACCTATAGAATTGTCGTGAATTTATTTATATCAAGATTGTATGCTGTCTGATTTTATGAAATCTTATGCTGATTGTTAATGTATGAATGATGTGTACTCGAATGTTTTTGTTACTTGATTGAATTTGTGATATTACTAGAATGTGTCACCTATTGAATTCCTTATTATGTGATTGATGCAATTGGATTGTGTATTGTGAGTAGTGCAAACCAAATATTGTGATTTTATTGTGATTGACTAATAAAGATATATAATGATGAAATATTATGAAGTGATATTGAAACTTATTGAGTTGTGATGATCGAGTAAGTCTAAGATACGTGTTGTAGATTTTGGAGTTAGGATTATTTTGTCATCATATAGGGAGGGTCTGACAAACCTAGTGATTCGGGGAAGTACAACTGAATGAGCCTGATCGTGGAGGGCTACAGTCGAACTGTAAGGTAAGACTGATAGACCTTGGGGGTACACCTAGTGGGGAATTCCTAAGTGGATTAGTGGGTTATTCCCTAAGGCCGGGAACTACCGTGCAACATAAGAGTACCCCGACCGTCGCGTATATGTGTCTCGGGTTGAGTTGAGGGGATCTATGAGGACTTGGCCATTCATGAATTGTCCGTCCACTCTTGTAGTGGCATAGTATCAGGCCTCCTAACCAAGTACTTCAGAGTAGAATGGTACCAAATGATGAAGTATAGAGTATAGGACATGCATAGCATTTCATCCTTGTGACTGTTTGATTGTGATTGAATTAGATTAACCTTTGATACTATGTTTTTGGATGTTTCTCTTTATTTGTGTTGTTTTGACTACTTGCGTGTTCTCCTCGTTTATCTTATACTGTTACATAATTTTGAAACTCACCCCTCGTTGCTTGTGTGTGGCGCTTGCGAGAGCGCAGTTATTTCAGGTTATCGATTGGTGATCCACACTCTAAATAGGTGATACTAGGTGGGATTAATTTTTGTATTTTGTTGAGTTTTGAACTAATTTTGGATTTTGTAAATATGATCGATCAATTGTGTTATTTTTATCTTTTATTTGAAGGTAGAAATTAATTTTCTATGAGTTTAGAACTTGTTCTATAAGGGAAATATTTATTTAATAAACCTCAACTATAGTTAATATTAAAGGATATTTTTTTTTATTGAAAATTTTTAGGCAAGCATTTTGTATAAGATTAAATGTGACATCTTGAACCTTCTAGTTTAAAAGAAAAACAAAAAAATTTATACCCTATTACCGCTGTGAATCTCTTTAAAAACTAATGCATTTTACTTTATATTTGAATTTGGGTTTAGGGTGTCACATATTAGTCTCATTGTAATAAAAATTTGGTCTTCACTTAGCTTATTGTAATCCATTTTGATTATTAGCCAATGTAGTTCTTCCAAGTAGTGCATAAGTTTGAATTTATTAAAATTTTTGGTTATCTTCGTCCAATGTAGTTCATCCATTAAGTGCTTAAGTCTCAATGGTTTCCATTTTTTTGGTCATTTTAGTCTTTATTTGGTTTATATCAGTCCACTTTGGTTCATAGCTAATGTAGTTCTTTGAATAAATGTGTTAGTCTACATGGATTAAAATTTTGGTTATTTAGGACTTTATTTTAATCCATTATGGTTTTTGGAAATGTAATTTATCCAATAAGTAATTAAGACTCCATTGGTTAAGATTTGGGTAATATTTATCTTACATTTTTTAATTTAGTTCATTTTGGTTCTTAGTTAATGTAGTTTTTCAAATTACTACACGAGTTTCTATGGATTAAAACTTGGTCATTTTGGTATTTTCTAGATTTATCGCAGTCCATTGGTGTTCTTAGTCGATGTAGTTTCTTCCAATTTGTGTGTCAGTCTTGATTGATTAAGATTGTGATCCTTACGAGGTTTATTGTAATCCATTATTGTTGTTAGCCATGTAAGTTCAACCAATAAGTGTATTAGTCTGAATGGATTAAGATTTTGATCATTTTTTTCTTTATAAGGTTTATTCATGACCATTTTTGTTCTTAGCAAATATAGTTTCTCCAATAAATGCATTAGTCTCAATGGATTAAGATTTTGGTCCTTTTGGTCTTCAATAGGATGATTCTACTCCTCCATTTTTGTTCTTAGCCATTGTAGTTCTTTCAATTACTGTGTTAGTTTCAATGGATTTAGATTTTGTCATTTTGGTCTTTAAGATGTTTTCTCTAATCCATTTTGTTTTTAGGCAATGTACTTTGTCCAAGAAGTGCACATGTCTCAATGGATTATGTTTTTTGTCATTATATTCTCTAGTATGTTTATTTTATTCCATATTTTAGTTCTTAGTCAATATAGTTCGTCTAAAAAGTACAATAGTCTTTATGGAATAAGATTTTGGTCATTTTGGTATTCACTCAGCATATTGAAAACTATTTTGGTTTTTAGCCAATGTAGTTTATCCAATAATTACATAAGTCTCAATTTATTATGATTTTTGTCATTTTGATCTTTACTAGGTTTATTCTAGTCCATTTTAGTTTTTTTCCAAAGTAGTTCATCCAATAAGTGTCTAAATCTCAATAGATTAACATTTTGGTCTTTAATAGATCTATTCTAATCAATTTTGGTTATTAGATGATATGGTTCATCGAATAAGTGTATAATTCTCAATGCATTAAGATTTTTTTTTTCTTTACTAGGTTTATTCTAGTTCGTTTTGGTTCTTAGTCAATGTAATTCTTCCAATAAGTGCATAAGTCTTAATAGATTACGATTTTTGTCATTTTGGTCTTTATTAGGTTTATTCTAGTCCATACATAATGTAGTTCATCCAATAATTGCATTAGTCTTAATAGGTTAAGTTTTTGTTCATTTTATTCTTTACTAGGTTTATTTTAGTCCATTTTGGTTAATATACATTGTAGTTTGTCTAATAATTGCATTTTTCTCAATGAAATATGATGTCGGTCATTTTGGTCTTCACTCGATTTATTCTTATCCCATTCGGTTGATAGCCAATGTAGTTCGTCCAATACGTGTCTAAGTAGTAATGAATCAAATTTTTTTTTATCTGTAAGTGGTTTATTCTAGTCCATTTTGGTTTTAGCCAATGTAGTTTTTTGAATAAATGCATGAGTCTTTATTGATTAAAATTTGGTCATTTTGGTCTTTATTAGCTTTATTTTAGTCCATTTGGGCTCTTAACTAATGTAGTTCTTTCAATAACTATTAGTCTTAATGTATTAAGATTTTGATCATATTTTTCTTTAATAGGTTTATTCTAGTCTATTTTTTTTCTTAGACAACTAAGTTCGTCCAATAAGTGCATTAGTCTCAATGGATTAAGATTTTTAGTCTTTTTTTATCTTTACTAGTTTTATTCATGTCTGTTTTTGTTTTTAGCCAATTAAGTTTGTCCAATAAGTCCATTATTTTTGTTAGAAAATTTAGTGAATGTAGTTTTTCCAATGATTGCATGAGTCTTTATTGATTAAAATTAGGTCATGCTGGTCTTTACTATATTTTTTTTTATCCGTTTGTGTTCTTAGTCATTATAGTTATTCCAATAAATGCAATGTCTTTACTAGGTTTTTTTAATCTATTTTTGTTATTAGGCAGTGTACTTCATCCAATAATTTCCTATATCTCAATGGATTTTTTGTTGTTGTCATATTACTCTTTACTAGGATTATTTAGTCCATTTTAGTTCTTAGTGATTGTAGTTATTTTAATAAATGTATTAGTCTCAATGAAATATAATGATGGCCATGTTGGTCTTAACTCAACTTATTCTATTAAACTTTGGTTCTTAGCCAGTGTATTTTGTCAAATAAGTGTATAAGTGTCAGTTTATGTAGACTTTTGTCATTTTAGTATTTATGAGATTTATTCTAGTCCGTTTTTGTTCTTATGCAAAGTAGTTCGTCTAATAAATGCCGAAGTACTAATTGATTAAAACTTTGTTAATTTTTTTCATCACTAGATGGAGAGTACGTAATGAAGAAGAAAATGAGGAGTTTTCGTATGTCAAGTTCAAAGGGAGAATACGTAATGAAGAGGAAAATGAAGTGTGTTCTTATTATCAGCTTACTTAAATTCCCTTTTACAATGCTTTTTCAAAAAACGCTTTAAAAGACCTAACCTATTACAGCGCTCTCACAAAAAGTGCTTTAAAAGACTATATAAAAAGCGCTTTAAAAGATTGTATAAAAGGAGCTATATGAACATTTTATAGTGCTTATAGAACAAGTGTTGTAAATGATTTGTAATTTAATTTTTAAAAGCCTTTCACAGTGTTTATGGACAAAAAGTGTTTAGAATGATTTGACAAAGGAGTAGTTCGTTTTAACTTGCGATTCTAGTTTGGAATGAAAGATGAGAGCAAAATGATCTCAAATCAAGTCTCATTTTTGCACGACGCTCACTATAATGGTCATGGTCAAAGAGGATGGAAAGGAAATAGGTTACGAATGTGGTAGTGTATACGAAGTAGAAAAAGATGGGAAAATGGTCTTCCCTTTTTTCCTATTTTCTTTGTTCATTATTATTATTATTATTTATTTATTTACCATTGACTCTTGTATATGACTTAATCCATAAAACACACTTTGCTCCTTACTTTTATTTTATTTTTTTGAAAGAAAAATAAATCAATAATTACCAAAACTAATTTCCTTAATACTTTCTTTTAATTCAAATTCATTACTAACATATTACTATTATTTCGTAACTATTATTTTACAAAATAAATAAATTAAAGTAATTAATCATTTAAAATACACTAATAACCAAAAATCTCATATTCAAAATAATAACTACAATGGTAACTATACTATTTTACAAAATAATCACATAAAAATACTACCATCCTTATAGAATTGTCAAAATGATAAAATAAATAAATATAACATCAATATTTTGATATAAATTACTAAATCACAATAAATATGCATAAAATCACCATTCCATTGAAAATAAATAAAAATGAAGGAAATCATATCAATATTACTAATAACCCATGATAATTAATTATAAAATAGGTAATTACAATAAGATATATTTAGAAATAATTAATTATAATTAATTGCACATTTAACATTAGTCAATCACATCAGAAAATATCACATTAATTACTAACAAACACGTAGATTTAAAATTTCCTAAAATCTTATTATTTAAAATGTTACATTAAAATACTATTATTTTAAGAAAAATATATAAAATAAAAAATATAATATTTGTTACTGATATTACTCATTAAGTCCAATATTTATAAAATTAACACATTATAGAAAGCACATGTATAAAGAAAACTAATCATAAAATGGTTCATCATATATTCTAAAATAATATAAATACCAAATTAATATTTTAAAATATTATTAAATTTATAAAATAGTTTATTATAAAATTTGGGTTGTTAAACTCAATACCTCCTCAAGTACAATATTTATGAAGATAAGCAAATGTGAAACACATTATCAATTACTTATGCCAGTGATCGCAATAACCATCCCTACATGGTCCTGTTTCCTTTATATACCAATCGCAAGTTCCACATAAATCTTCACCTGCTTTGAATATGTCATACCATTTAATTTCACCATTCCACTTAAAGGAACAATAAAATAGTGTTGTCCCAAAAATTCTAGGGGTAAAAGAAAAACCATACATTTGATTAATCTGAAGAACATGAACCCCAAGATCATCATCAGCAGATTTGCAATGAACAACTAAGTTCATACCGGTTTCCAATCTGTTAGTAATATTCACACGAACTCCAAGAACATTGTGCATGAACAACAACATCAACACAGATATCAAAATAATTTTTTGGATAAATAAAGACATTGCACCTTCAATTAAGCTTTTCTTTGAAAATGAATAATCTTTAACATATGAAAGTTAAAATAATTGATTGAAGAAAACTACATATTTATAGAATAATTTTGGAAAGAATGTAAATATATATATATATATATATATATATATATATATATATATATATATATATAACTACTTAAAGTAATATTTTATGAGTATAGATAATTAATAAATAGTAAGTAAAAGTCATGCAATTTGAATATTCCTATCAAGTCAATCAAACTAAGTTATTCAAATCTATTAATAACAACTATTAACCAATAGAAAACACATTGAAAGACTAAATAAACTAGTAAATACCGGTATGGTTTAGTTATACATCATGTCTTAGGTTCAAATCATTATAAAAGTAGAATTTTCACGTTAAATAAACCTAAATTGACTTAAATAAACTTATTTGTTATTTTAACGCCAACTAAAAATTAAATTTTTTTAAGTGTAAAATCTATATTGTTAGACATTAGTAAGATAGAATTTTTACATTCATAAAATTTAATTTATATAATAATATAGATATTTGAATACATTTTAAATATAATTAATATTTATGATTATTTAATAGATAAAGTTTTGACTAAATATTTAGTCAAACAAATTATTGACTCAATACATATTTTCAATTAATGATATAAATATTTATAAAACAAAGTATTGACTGAGAATATTCAACAAAGTAAATTCAAAGAGAGTCAAGGTTTTATTATATAAAGATTGTATAAAAATAATAAAATAAAATAAAAATTAAGTCAAACTAAAGTTTAAATTTTTTAAATGTAAAACATATATTTTTAAACATTATAAAAGTAAAATTTTCACATACATAAAATTTAATTTAAATAATAATTTAGATATTTAAACCATTGTCATAGTCGCATTGATAAACCAATTTCGTGTATGATAGTGAGTTTGATTTTTTGTTAGTGAGAACTTATCATGTGTATAATGGTTCAATCTCGTAAGTGATAAATTGTCTTGTGGATGACAATTATTTTTGAAATTTTTATGCGTAAGAACTTGTTTGATGTATGTATGTATGATTGTGCAATAATAATGAGAACAAGTCGTCCCGTGATAGATTATTATTTTCTAATTTTAATCAGCCAAAATTTGTCTTATTTGTGTTTTTTAATCTCATAGGTGAACATTTATCTAGTTTATTATAATTGAGTTCATTTTTACATCGACAATAATAAATAAATAAAACATAATTTTTGCTAATTCTTTATTGAAAAATATTTGTGCCACACATATGACGTTTATAATAAATTGTCAATAGTATATTATAATTATTTTCAAATTTATTTAGAAGATATAAATATATAATAATTTTAATTAATGGATTAAAAGCAAACATTTGTTTAATGTATGAATTCTATCTTCCAAAATCTTCTATGATGACTAATTTTAAAATAAAAAAACTATGTTAAAAATTTGAAGTGTGAAAAAAACTATAGTTATTTTAGTTATAATTGTTCTCATTTTTATGTTGATGTTATAGTTATTTTGTTTATAGTAATTATAATTATAATTATTTTATTTAGAATATATTAAAATATACTAATTTTAACTAGTTAATTATTGACAAATTGATAACTTTTGATCATATGCATGTTTTTCGTTGGTTTTAATGTTATTTATCTTTAATCATTAGTTAATTTAGGAATTTATTTGATATAATTTTTTTATTTTAGTTCTTGAATTTAATTAAATGTTTATGTTCTTATTTTCTATATTAAGTAGAGATTTTTCATAGTTATGTCATGTTTCGTTGTTTTAGTGTAGTGCTGAATTTTGTGGAAATATCATCATGAACTGTGTAGAGTATTTTAGCCATATCTAGCGTTACAGATGCCAATTGGAGTCCAACAAAGTACAAATGAAAGCTAGGTTCCATTTCTACAACTTTCATGAAAACATTGGAATCAAATTCAGACATAGAAGAGGAAAAACATGCAGGAAACGTCAGACATCAGATGTTGTGTGCCTGAAGTGCAAATGCTTGCGCACGGGGCACCTTTCTACAATATTTTCACATCTTGTCCCTGCCCAGGTGCGCCTGGGGCACATGACACGTTGTAGAATGCATAAAAATGCATATCTTTCACTTTCTATGTATCTTTTTTTGGCTATTTTGAAGTTTGGAGACTTGTGCCCTAGTAGAGAAACTCAAAGACAACTGGAGTTTTATCAAGAATCATTCATGAATCTCTCTTGAAATTTTTATTTAATCTCTATCTTTTGTATCTCTATCATGAGTAACTAAACCTTGTTTGTTATGATGTGTGAAACAAGGTTAAACCCTTATTTGACTGATTTGATTTCTAGTTAGAAGAATGAGTTTATCAAATTATTTTTCTCATCTCAGTTCTTAATGCTTTATTGTTGGATCAACTTTAAATTGTTTTACGATTTGTATTTTGAAATAGAAGTGGTCATTACGAATGCTTGAGATGACATATTCACAATATTATAGTCCAAGGATAGATGGAGATCACGAAACCAATTGAATAATTTGTTGAGGCAATAGCTTAATAAGAGAATTATTTTACTGTAACGCTATGAAGTTTTTGGCGTTGTTGCTGGGGATTGGTATATCACTATTGAGTTCTAAATTATTTACTTATTTGGAATTTTTTTCTCTACATTAAAATTTTTGTTTTCTTTAATATTTAACTTTTAGAATAAAAAAGTCCTATTTTTTATTTTCTATTTTTATTAGTTGAGCTTTCTAATGTTGTGTTCTAGTGGTTTTTTTTCTTCTTTGTTTGACCTAACCATCCACGGTAGAGCATAGAAGATTGTAATGATTATATTCTACCACAATTATTGGAAGAGTAAGATACTTGTCTTATATTTAATGAATTATGCATAATTGAGGGTAAAATCTTGAGAGATACATTTTTAAAAGATCAACCTCAAATGTGGCTTCTTAGGTGTGACTTTTGCGAAGAAGGACATAGGAATGCAATTTTTTTTAGTACTATGTCCCACCACTAGAAGATTGGTCATAGAAACAGAAGAAGAAAAGTGTTACATGAAAAAAGATCAATTGGGAATAAATTCTACCTCCGAAAATTCTATCCAAAAAATTAGATGACAAGGACTTTCACCTCAAAGATGTTTTGGTTGAATTCATGAGGAATAAGATGATTTCAATTGAAATATTTGAAAGTCAATGTGAGAGGTTATTTGAGCAAGTGGTTGAGTTTGAAAAGATGGAGGAGAAGTTGAGGATTGAAGATGACTTTATTATTGTGGTAGAAGAAGATAAGAAAGAGCAAAAAAGGAACAAGGAAAAGAAAAAGGAAGAGATTGATGAAGTTCTTGATTTAATCTTTTCCTTATTCATCATTGTCCAATTGAAAAGGACATGGAAGCATCATCGTTTATTTCTCAAGTTCATGGAATTTCTACCTAACAAATAAAAAAGAAGGATGATGTGTTCTTTCTATCATATATGCCACTTTGACAATGGTTGAGATGTCAAACTAATGACTTTAAAGAAGCACGTTGTTGGAGGCAACCCATATATAGAGGTAACTTTTATTTCTGTAATCTTATTTTTGTTATTTGAATTTGTTTCTTTTTAATTGTGTGTGAAAGTGCACTATGATGAATAATTTTTAACAACTTCAAGTTAGTCTTAACTTAATTGTTTGTGATTTCAAGTTTTAAATTATAATTCTCTGATATGTTCATTGTTCAATTTGATGAGTTTCACTTATGCATAAATTGTTGAATACACATTAGTTGTCGAAGTCTTAAAATTCTGTAAAAAATATTGTAATGACATGTTTGGCCTCATTTGGAAAGTTCATATTCTCTCTTATTATCCTTGTTGTGAGCTTTTGAGCCTAAACACTTTAATTCTTTTTTGTTTGACTATCACGACATGTTTTATCTCTTCAGAGCTTACACTAATTCGACCTGCATCACTTGTGATTTGTGCATACATTGAGAAAATTTTGTTTAGTTGTTTGAGCATTTCTAACTATACTATGCAAATTTTTATCCTTTGCTAGCCTCTTTGAGCCTTGCCCTTTTCTTTCAGTTACATACCACATTACAAGCCAATTTGAGCGAAAATGGAGAAAATTTCATGGGATAATTATCGATCACCGGTGCCAATTTTCTTACTTTTGCATGCTAATGCGGCTCGGACTACGTTGTTCCTATTACCTCCAGCTCCTCCCTCTTTGGCTAGGTTTACCTCTTCTTTTTATTTTTCTTTTTCTTTACTTATTTATTTTTTATAATTATTAAATTAGATCTTATTCTTGTATATGGGTCTAACCTATAAAATATGTTTTACTTCTTTTATTTATTTATTTTTAAATAAAATCAACAATTACTAAAACTGATGTTTTAACACTTTTTTTTAACATGATTTAATTTCTAAAATATTACTAATACTTTCAAAGTAATATTTTATAATGTAAAGTAATTAATATTTTAAAATACATTAATAACCAAAACTCTCATATTCAAAATAATTACCATACTGATATTTATTTGTCCAAATATTCAAATTAAAATACTACCTTCATACCATCATTAGAGAATATTCAAAATTATAAAATAAATAAGTATAATATTAATATTTTATATTAATTATTAAATCATAATAAATATATATAAAATCACAATGTCATAACAAGTATATAAAAATAAACGAAAACAAACACAATATCAATTCTATCTCAAGATAGTTATTTATAAAAAAAATAACTAAAAATAGAAAACAGTTATAAATAATTGAAATATAACTATGTGCATACTTAATATCAGTCAAACGCGCAGAAAATATTACATTAATTTGGTACGAGTATATACACGTAAAATCTTCTAAGATTTCATTCATTAAAATATTACACTAAAATACTATTTAGAAAAATATATAAAATATAATATTTGTTATTTAGATTGCTCATGTAGTTCAATATGTATAAAAGTAGCACATAATCTAAAGCACCCATATAACAAAAACTAATCACGAAATTTATTAACATGTATTCTAAAATAATTTTAAAACCAAATTAATTATTTAAAATCATATTTCATTAATAAAATAGTTTATTATCTATTTTGGGGTACTACACTAAACCCCAAAATAATATATATCATAATTTATTCCATATTTTTATAAAATATTTGCAACAGATAAATAAAAACTCTTTCAAAAGAAAATAAAGTTTGTGGGTTATTTAGAATGTCACATTTCTCAAAATACAATCGAAACACTTGAAACATTTTTTCCTCTTAAAAGTAGTGCAATTTTAATAAACTTTATTTAATTATAATTTCCTAATCTGATTCTAAAAAGTTACTACTTATAAGGTATTCATTCAAAAAGTCGTTTCTAATTAAATAAGTAAAATACAACTTATGACTCTCATTTCCTATATCACCTACCAAAGTGATGCTTCTCCCAAACTTGAACTTCAAGAATCATTAACTTATAACAATCCCGATTTCGCAAACGCAAGACAAAGCCTATCAAACACAAAAAACAAAGGATGTGAGTTTCTAAATCATGTTGAAAATATAATATAAATAAGAAGAACACGCAATTAATCTTAATAAATATGTACCATTACACAAACATTCTTCAAGGAAAAAATATCACATTATTTAGTCAAATTCACTCAAGGAAAATCAATATATTTCACTATAACATCAAATCATCTATAAGAAATTACTATCGTATATGATACATATTAATCACAACAAATCAATGACAATAAAATGCAATACTATGGATGACCTTAGACTCTACTTCACAATTTGATACCACTCTAACTTTGAATTTCTTGGTTTGGAGGCCGGATACTATACCACTACCTGAGTAGACGGACAATTCAAATTTATGTTGTCCTCATAGATCCCCTCAACTCAACTTGAGACACATATAAGCGATAGTTGAGGTAAACATGTTTTTCATGGTAGCTCCCGATATTTGGAGGGTTACCTCCAAGTCACCGATATTTGTACTTCCTCCAAAATCATTAGGCCTGTCAAACCCTACATATATGATATGAAAATATTTTCTACTTCATTAAGAGAAATATCTTTAGCACATGTTGGAATCACCACTATTTCATCTATGGGGTTACTTCAATATTCTCATTACAAATTTGTAGCATCAATATCATTAATCGTACATGATCAACACATAAACTAATCATAAATTTATAACGTCACTATCATAAATTATATACCATCATCAACACATAAACTTATCACAATGCATTCAACTTTTATTTTCGTATCACATAAACTTATATCATATAATGCATCGATCTTTTACTATCACATGACATAAACTCATCTAGTCAAATATATGCACAATTTATTCGACACCCAATATCTCAATAATATCAAATACCTTACATTTAACGAAATTAAATCAATCAAAACCTTAGAAATGTTTGTTTTCCACATTTTAAGCTAATAAATTCCATATTTGTGAACTAATTAATTTATCCCTCAAAGGGATACTGTCGTTGTGACAACCTAAACCCCAAATAATTTTTTTTTTAAGATAAAGAATATCACATAATCATAAACATGTTACATAAATTCAAAATTTCCATCAACATAATGAAATCGGAATCATAACATCAAACAACAAAATCCTTTTTTTTAAAGTACACGTACTTATGTTTTAAATTCAGTATAAATAAAGTCCCCACCTGATGTCACTATCAGAGCGGGAATTTCCAAAATAAAAATACTCAAAATAACATCAGTACAATGCATATAAATAGAGTCTCCAAGTAATGACGGCTTCCGCCTCTCTGATGGTATTAGTCATCACCTGCAACTTACAGCTCGCCTGCGTCCGTCGCAAACGCCAAACACAAACAACGAGGGGTGAGTATTGAAATTATGTAACAGTATAAAATACACGAGGAGAACACGTAAACAATCAAATTATCACAATCTCCAAAAAAATCAAGTGTGTAATATCAGCGACTTATCAAATCCATTCATAATACGACAATCAAAATAATGAAATGCTATGCATGTCCTATACTCTATACTTCATCATTTGGTACCATTCTACTCTGAAGTACTTGGTTAGGAGGCCTGATACTATGCCACTACAAGAGTGGACGGACAATTCATGAATGGCCAAGTCCTCATAGATCCCCTCAACTCAACCCGAGACACATATACGCGACAGTCGGGGTACTCTTGTGTTGCATGGTAGGTCCCGGCCTTAGGGAATAACCCACTAATCCACTTAGGAGTTCCCCTCTAGGTGTACCCCCAAGGTCTATCAGTCTTACCTTACAGTTCAACTGTAGCCCTCCACGATCAGGTTCATTCAGTTGTACTTCCCCAAATCACTAGGTTTGTCAAACCCTCCCTATATGATGACAAAATAATCCTAACTCCAAAATCTACAACACATGTCTCAAACTTATTCGATCATCACAACTCAATAAGTTTCAATTTGACTTCATAATATTTCATCATGGTTTATCTTTATCAGTCAATCACAATAAAATCACAATATTTGGTTTACACTACTCACAATACACAATTCAATTGCATCAATCACATAATAAGGAATTTCAACAGGTGGCACATTTTAGTAATATCACAAATTCAATCAAATGTCAAAAACATTCAAGTACATATAATTCATACATTAACAATCAGTATAAGATTTCATAAAATCAGACGTAATGCAATCTTGATATAAATTCACGACAATTCTATGGGTTGCTAAATTATATTTTAGTCCTCAGTATTACCATTCACATTTTATTAATTAATTATTATTACTCAATAGGGCTCAACTGTACGTAGTAAGCCCCGAATGAACTTTTGGGAATTTCAGCATTCCCGTTCATCTCACATTATTTTACACTCATAAAATCGAACCTCATCCCACCCCTTACCTCGATTGAAGATTTCGCCTAATGAATCTGATCTGCTAACGGGTCGTTTCTTTGTCGTTTGTCGTCTCTAATAGTCCGCAAAGGAATTATAGTCACACCACCACCAAATACAAATAAATTACTTACTATGAATAAATGAATAAATAAAGAAATAAATAAACAAAAAAATAAATAATAAATAAACAAATAAGTAAATGAATAAATAAAATAAATAATAAATAAACGAATAAGTAAATGAATAAATAATAAAATAATAAATAAAATAAATATAATAAATAAATAAGTAAATGAATAAAGAAATAATAAATAAATAAGTAAATAAATAAATAAGTAAATACGTTAATAAGTAAATAAATAAATAAATAATAAAATAAATAAGTAAACGAATAAATAAATAATAAAATAAATAATAAATAAGTAAATAAGTAAATGAATAAATAAATAATAAAATAAATAAACAAATAAATAAATAAGTAAATGAATTAATAAATAAATAAGTAATGAATAAATAAATAAATAATAAATAAAT